>PVIR01008141.1:0-57931 GCA_004026965.1 Petromus typicus
TCGCTGTGTTCCAACCCCCCACCCTTGTTCTGTCGTTGGCTGACTGGCCGTTCTTTGAGCATGCCCAGTGTGCTCACAGCTCAGAGCCTCTGCCCTTGCTGTTCCTGGTAATGGACTCTCTCAGAGAACCCATGGTCCCTTTGCACTAGTTTTCTGTTTCGCAGTAATTCACAATTCACCATGTAACATAAGAAAGGACACACTTGTTATCCCATGGTTTATTGGCGGAAGTCAGCATTCCTTGGCTGAAGTATTCCACCATAGGTGCACCTGACAGGATACACAAATGCAAGGAAGGCTGAGCAGTGTTTGGTAGAAGATTCAGAGAAGTGTAATCATGACAGCCTTGTATGCATAAGCAGTAGAATGGATAAATGCTATATATATATGTATATATATATATATGTATATATATATACACATATATATATGTATATATACACTTATATATATATGTATATATACACTTATATATACATATATATTCATCTATACTTATGTATATATTTATGCTTATATATATGTAAGTATATATATTCATGTGATAGAATTCTGGGCAGTAAAGCAAATGAACAAATTATAGCCACATATAACCACAAAGATACATCAAATAGCAAGTGCTGAACAAGAAGCTGAATATAATTTAAAATGTGTGATTTGGGGCCAGGCACACAGTTCAGTGTCAGAATGACTTTCTAGCACATACAAAGCACTAGGTTTGATCTCCAGCACTGAAAAAAATAATGATTTCATTTAGTTAAGTTAGTGCCAGGAAAATTTAATTGTGACATTTTTTGAGATAAAATGATAAAGAAACATCTGAGTACAGGGTGGGATGACAGTTTCCTTTCTGCAGGAGGCAAGGTAGGTAGGAACTGGGTGTGTATATGTCTCCATGTGCCAGACAGGGCTTCCCTTTGTGGGAAATAACTGAGTGATGTAGTTTTTATTTCTATGCTTTTAGGGAATATGCTGTACAACTGACATAAAATTAAAATTACTGAGCATGGTAATATATGTTTAATGGAGACCCTTTGGTGTCTGAAATATGTAGGTCAGGAAGCTAAGTGCTCATCTTTAGGCCAAAATGGTGATATTTTGCTGTGACATGAACAGTAATCCAAATACAGAGGAATTTATTCTATAATACTCTATTGTGACTACATTTTTAGAAGACTATACTTATTAGGTAAGTAGGTAAAGTAAGATATAGTTTTAATTATCTATACTTTTTTTACAAAAAGAAGTAAGTCATAAAATGTTCCATGTTTCTAGTTGGCCTTTATAATATTTTTTGTTGACTTTAGAGTATTCATTTGAGTGGATTTACCTTAATTTACTTAACCACCCTCCTATTATTGCTTTAAACCCATCTGACATTTCATTATAATAGGCAATACCTCATAAATGTTGTTTCTCCACTGAAGATGGACTCAGAATACATTCTCAGAAATATTATCTTAAGGTCAAAGATTATGAATATTTTAATGAATATTGATACAGGCAAGTAAGTGTTGAGAAGAACTTTGGCTGGCTCTTATTGCCAGCCTAGATGTCGGAGCAAGTACATTCAGTGGTACGTGTCTAATATTCACCTCCTACACACACCTCTGCTGTCAGAGTTCAATGTCAAATAAGGAAAATGCACAAGAAAAATCTGTCTACAATCATAGGAATTGGAAAGCTCCCCCAGCACATTAGCCCCACATGGCATATTAGCCATGTAATGTGGTGTGGCTGTGCTATAATAGGTGTGAAACTCTACTGACGGCTCTGAGGAGTGTCTAATATGAAAGATTAATTTTGCTATCAGTTGTCAGAGAGATTTCTTGGGGAAGCAAGTTCTGATACCATGGAGAAGTGTGTGAAGTTTTGGAATAAAAGATGAGGGCTACTGATCTAGGAATAACAAAGCAAGAGAGAGACAGAGGTGATTATAGCATGACTTAGCAAGTTAGGAGATAATCTGGAAGCCACATAAAATGCCATGGTATGAACATGAAGTAGAAGCAGATGAATTAGGGCTGACGGTTCCACACTGCAGCTGGCCGACTGATTTGGACTCTCATTGTGACAACCTCAGTCCTGCTCAGTGCCACACGCAACCTGATGGTGAGACAATCATGCACTTCAGTTAGTATGGCTGTGGGACTCCTAATGACTGTGCTCCGGATTTCCTGCCTATTTAGTCAGCCCCTTCCACAATAGCAAACCCAAAAATGAAATATCTAGCAGTCAATCTAACAAAGGAGGTGAAAGACCTCTATGCTGAAAACTGCAGCACTCTGAAAAAGGAAATAGAAGAAAATATCAAAAAATGGGAAGACATACCTTGCTCCTGGGTAGGAAGAACCAATATCATCAAAATGGCTATACTCCCACAACTACTATAGATTCAACACAATTCCAATTAAAATCCCAACAGCATATTTCACAGATCTAGAGAAAAAAAATCCAAATATTCATCTGGAACCACAAAAGACCTAGAATAGTGAAAGCAATTCTAAGCAACAGGGACATGGGGGGGGGTATTACAACCCTGAACCTGAAACTATACTATAAAGCCACTGTGATAAAAACTGCATGGTAAAGGCAAAATAACAGACCTGTGATCATTGAAGTAGATTAGAAGATACAGATACACTAAGTCACCTCATCTTTAACAAAGGAGACAGAAATCCTCAATGTGGGGTATAGGGGTAAATAACAAGAGGAAAAAGAATGTGATAGTAATAAAGGAAAAAGGAAATAAAGCTCATGTATATAGGGGGTGGGGAGTTGCAGGGCGGGAGGGAAGGAGAAAAAATGAGAATCAAGCCATGTCATATTCTGGTACAAACTCATAAAACTGAATGCAATGATGATGTGTATTCACAATGTACCAGTTAAGATTCGAATTAAAAAAATATGCCCTAAGTAATGCCTGAAGTTGGTCTTTTGGACCCTTTTTGTTGAGGATTCCCCAGGATAATGCCGCCCCTGCATGGCACTGGCTGATTCACTCGCTCTAGGAACACCATCACAATCTATTGCCAGAAACGAACACTAGTGGCATCGAAATGCTCCTTCACACTTTACCAGCTCTCCTCATAAGCAAGGAGACCATAAATCAGGCAGCTGCTAGACATCCACATTAAGGCTGTCGTGCCCTGTCTGAGCCCAGGGTCAGGACTGGTGCTGGTGTATGGTGGCCGGGAACGGGTCAGGCTTGTCTTCTTGCCAAGCATATGGACAGCAGTAACTGTGGATTACAGACTTAGAGTCTGAAGTCCCACAAAATTAATGAGCCGCAATGTTTTTCCAGAGAAGGGGAAATACACCAGAGCACTATCATGCAGGGAAATGGTTTGTTCTAGAATCCTCGATGCTGCTGTCCTGCTTCTCTGTATGTGCAGTGGGCGTTGAGTTCAATATTTAGCTGAATGTGCCTTCAGCAATGTGGGGCTTACACACATCACAGTTAAAAGCATCCAAGCTAATGAAATGAGACTTCTGAATATTCACAAGGCTTTGATTTGACTTAAATAATTTAATGTCTTGTAAAGCCACGAGTATGTCCTGAGAGGGTGAAATCTACCTCCAGAAGCTTTGCTGTCTTTCTCTTAGCTTTGCATTAATTTCTCTGATCTCTCCTTAACCTATTTTCATGCAATCTGTGATTCTGTTTCTTTTTCAGTGTCTTTCCTTTTTAACTCACAGCATTCATTTTCTCTCTTGGGAGCCTCCTAGAACATCATGAACTCTCAAAATCTTCTAGAACAATATTGTTTGTTGACAACTCATGTTCCACAGATTGTGTCAGTTCTTTATTCAAACAAAATATTTAAATCAGGTTATCCTATCTTTTACCTGGGACAGTGGAGACTTGGACTGGCTAGATATTGTCCAAGGCCACAAATGGCCCCTTGCTTATTGCAACTGGAATCTATATTGAACTGACTCTAAAACCTACTTTGTTCTGTTCCATCTTTTATATAACAAAATAATGTGAAGCCAGCTTTTCTCCCTCAGAATTGTGCAAGGTTTGATGTTTGATCAAAAGTAAAGCATATCATTGCAGGAGCATCAAGTGTCTTGCTGGGCTTCAGGCTGTAACTCTCCTACACTCAGCTCCGGCTGAAGTTTTGCAGAGTGAGGAAAATCCCATTTGCTCCAGGCTACAGACTTTGAGCAGCTGTGCTACTAAATCTGGATCCTGTCCTAGAAATGAAAAATATCACTAACTGTTTTCCTGCCTGGCAGATAAATCTTGTCATCATGCCTATCACTAGCCACATTGCAGAAGCCCTGGGCTGTCCTCTGAGAAAGGATTGCCGTGGAAGGGACTAGGAGACCTGAATCGCTGCTGCACATATCACCCAGGCAAACTGGCCACACCAAGGCCAATGTGCTCAATGTGCTCACTGAGGAACAGTTTCACTGGATAAAACACACCATGTGTTGCAGTTGATTTGCTTATTAGGTATTTGCTTATTAGGAAAAGAGCTGGCTGCTAGAGGTTAGGAAGCCACCACATAGTCTTGGGGAAGTCCTAAAGCAGTACTGTATAAAATTTTTCTTCTTTTTGTGGTAACTTTCAAGTGCACTAAAAAGGAAAGGAAATAGAAAAATGAAACTTTATCTACCACATCAGATTCAAAATTCTTAAGATTTGCTTCACTTATTCCTATAAACTCAATTTTTGGAATCAAAAGTAGGATACCAGCTAATAGGTCTCCAGTCTGCTATAGATGAATAGCACACTTAAACTCAAATTCTCTCTTTGTTCTCAACAAATAGATACTAATTTGTTGAGGTATATTTACCCATTTTTACTGAGTGCCTATTATATACCAGCAGGTTTCTATAGCTTGTACCTAGGTGTCCCCTCAAACCTCAGGAGTCATAGGTGGGATTTTTTGGAGGTAGGTGAAAGTATAGTGGGTGATGTGGGGACCAAGGGTATGACAATGGGATTGATTCATGGTGCAATTCTAGGGTCAGGATTGCCCTGCTCTGGGTGTGAGTGCCATGTGCCCTAAGGATGAGTAGCCAGAATAGATAAATGGGACAGAAGAGGGTCACTTGTAGAGTCCTGCTGGCTGCCTTGCTACCTTCTACCTGCCGTGAACTGTTTCTCCCCTGTGAGGCCCTCTGCCATGCCGCCCTGCCTTGGAGCCAGCCAACTATGAAACCTGTACAAACTGTGAGCCAAATAACCCTTTCTTCCTCTAACTTTGGACATAGGGTATTTTGTCTCACCAACAAGAACAGTAACTAAGAAAAAGTGCTAGTCAAAGACAGCAAATGATACTAGTGAGACACTAATGCAAAGATACTAATGAGAGAAAAGGGAGAGAAGAGAGAGAGAATAATTCAATATGATGTATTAGAAACAACATTGGCTCTGGCACAATAGATAAAATAGATAAAAATGGTCACAAAAATATTCATAATAGTGGAACTATAATTATTATAGCACTAATAGGAAAAGGCCTCACACTTAATCTTTAGGTTTCCTTGAAGGCAGCAAGGTTAGAAATGCTGGATTGGAATTCTCTGTGTGAGAACAGTGGGGAAAATGAGCGCTTAGTTGTACATAGGATGAGCGGTCACTGAATCAAGCCACGGCAGATACAGCAGGTGCTCTGGACGTGGGGCCTGCATGCAGGAAGTAAGAACAGAATGGCAACTCAGCAGAGAGGAAGATCATGAGCCAAGAGCCATAAACCCCATGGAAGTTCCTGACCCCCTAAACAGCACCATGGCTGAGCTGGTGCTTAGAGGGGGACCATAGCAAAAAGAACTGTTGATGCTACTACAACTTGGTTGTAGCAGTGGTGATCCAGTGAAGAATTTCAAGCAAAGGTGAGCTCTGGAAGGTCTAGGCAGTGGGTGACTACTAAGCTCTTTAGTAGGTGTTAGTCAAGAGGAGAGGTGGTAAGGATCTGTGCTACAACATGAGGACAAAAAAAAAAAGCTCAAACGTAAGAAATATTGAAAGATAAGAATAAATGGAAATTAATAATCCACTAGCTTTTTGATGAGATAGGGAACCAGAAGTACGCTGAGCAAGAGGGAGGCATCAAGGCTCTGGGAGTCTGGCTTTGGTCGCTGGAGTAGGAGATCACGCGGCATCCAGAAGGACAAGTCTGAGCTATAAAAGCAGGGCAGACTGATCACAAACATGTGATCACACACTGACGATGTACTGCCTATGGCCCTCAAGACTGCTGTATGTCAGCATTTACTCAATCGTGTCCCTAGAACTTTCTGGGTGTGTAATATTTATTTAACAGCAAGGTAGATACTGATGAACATAATACTAGGGACCTCATATTTCAAGCTCAAAAAGGAATTTTTAAAATAAAAGTTTATCAGCTAAATAGAAATTTTCAAATAACCATTTAAAAAATTTTTCTATTCTTGGACATTTTTTAAACAGAGTCAGTGCTGAGAAACATTTTTCTTCTGCAGCCCTTTTTATCTTCTAGCATTCTTTCTCATATATCATAAATTCCCTCCTGTTCCTCCCAGAACCAGCCCTACTGAGCTATTTCCGGTCCTTGCTCTGATCTCTCATCTTTCTGTCCTTCCTCTGTTACAGATTATATTTTACAAAAGGCCAAAGGACCAAAGGGGAAGAGCATGCAGAAACTGATCAGACAAAGCCAGATTCCTCATTAGTGAGAAGGGAACAGGCTGCAAATGTATAATTTTGGTTTCATTGCACTGAGTGAATAAGCCATCTGTGATGATGGACATCTCGTTCCCCGGTGATATGTATCTCATAACCATTTTATGTTTATTTTTGTTGTAGGCAACTTTCATCTTGCAAATGGCAATGCTGACATTATAATGAGCCAGGAGAGCTTGCTTACTGGCAGAGGGGGTGAAGGCAGCTGGTGTTAGGAAAACTGGCTCTGCAGGGAAGTGAGGGCTGTTTTTCCTCTACATACTTCAGGCTGCTTGTGACTGTGTTGTAGGGAGGCTTTGGAGGTGGATTCTCCTGAGTCAAGAGCAAAGATAGCTGGACTAAGCCAGTGAGCTGCTCTGGCTCGGGGGTCTCCTTACCCTCTGGCCCGCTGGTGCTCATGTCCAGCCCCTTCCGCATTCTGATTCCCAACTTTGTCAAATCCCTGGCTTTGCTTGATTCCTTATGTATTTGCTCCAGTAGCTCCACGACTTTGCAGGAGATCTTAGTATCAGATCCTGTTTGCTTTTCTGGACTTCAACCCCACTGCTTATGGGATGTCAGCATTTTAAGGGTCCTGGTCCCTGGGACCTTCTGGATTTTGCTTCTGGTTTAACTGCTTAGATCAAAGAGAATTTAGCAGTGGGAGATAATGAGACAATTAAGGACCTGCCAAAGGAATGGATTAAATTGACAAAGTTGAGCTGAAGAGAAAGTTATCAGGGGAAACTTTAGGATGTGGTTGTGGTTTACAACTATGGGCCCCAAGCCAGTCAAATGGGGGCCTGGGTCAGCCAGATGGTCACCTAATACTCATACACTTTTGTAGCTCTGTTTTATTGAGTGTGGGTAGAACATAGTAGGTTATTTTTCATTAATAAGAATAAAGTGAAAGTGAAGCCAGGAGATAGATAAAGTCATAGAGGCAGAGCGGCCCTGCTCTGGAGAAGGGCAGATGTCATACGATGAGCAGCCTGGTAGAGAGGCTTACCTGGGGCAGAATTCTGGCCAACAGCCAGTCGAATGAGCTTGGAAGTACAAGGTGTGGTAGAAAACTATGATGTATATTTAAATTTTAAAAATTATTATAATAAAAGACATTGTCATTAATCTCCCTCAAAACACTCTCCCCTGGCTTCAAACACACTTACTCTATCATTCTTGTCACTTTCTGAGACAGATCCGGAAGTCCTTTTTCATGAGTGCCTATAGTTGTGCTGCCTTAACGTCCCAGATCAATGTAAATGTGTTACTTTCATGGTTATTTTGACTTTGGGGAAAACCACAGGTTGCAGTCTGAAGTCTGGTGAATGACGTAGATAAGGACATACCGTTGTGTTTTTATGTGCCATATTTCTGTTCAACAGCACTCAGCAGCAGCAGTCACCATAATTTTTTTTTTTTTTTTTTTTGAGACAGGATCTCGCTTTGTAGTTCAGGCTGGCCCTGAGCTCAGCCTCCAACTCACATCACAGCAATCCTCCTGCCTCTGCCTCCCGAGTGCTGGGATTATAGGCGTGAGCCACCACACCCGGCACTGTGGTATGTGGTACTGATTGCTGCTGGGTGTGAGTCTCCATGCCCAGCATTGTATGTGGTTACCGGAGGACTGAACCTGGGTCCTTGCACTTGCAAAACAGGCACCAGAACCACTGAGCTAAATCTCCAGCCCCCATCACCATAATTTTTATCACACCTCATAGAGACACTCATGAAAGAGAACTTCAAGAACTGCTTCAGAAAGTGGCAGGAGTTAGGCAGTAAGTGTTTGAGTTGAGAGGTATTAGTGGCAATATGTCTTTCACTGTAGTAATTGTTTATTTAGTCATTCACTACATCACTTGGTCACTCATTGCACAGTCTCCTGCTCCAGGAACCCTCAGGTGACTGCAGCCCCGCTGACATTTGCAGCAGCATCAAAGGAAATCGTGAATCAGAGCTGCCTGGGTAACTATTTAAAAAGTGTTGAAGTCCCTAAAAAAACTAAAATTAGAACTACTGTGTGATTCAGCTTAACTCCCCAGTATGTACCTGAAGAAATCAAAGTCAACATACTGCAAGGCTACAAACATAACTGTTTATCGTGGCACTGTTCATAATAGCCAGGTTGTAGAACCAGCCTAAGTGCTGGTCAACGGACGAATGGATAAAGAAACTGTAGTATAAATGCACAATGGAATATTACTTAGCCGTAAAAAGAATGCAATGCTTGAAGGACATGGACATGGTGATCATCATCTTAAACAAGATGAGTCAGATGTAGAAACACAAGCATCACATATTTTCTCTCATATGTGGAATTGAAGGGAAAAGAGATGCCATGAAAATAAAAGGGACACTGTTAGGGGAAGGGACGGGGAGAGGAGCAGGAGAAGGATAATATAATATAATATAATTATAATATATAATTATATAATATATATCATATAATAATATAATAATATAATTAAATAATATATAATATAATTATATAATTATTGTTGTTATAATTATAACAAAACAGTGACAAGTGAAAAACAAACAAAAATCCTACCTGGCTGGACTGCTGGCCGGCCCATGGGAATTCCATACCAGAAACTGTGGGGTAGTGAATGTATGTTTCTTAAGCCATTAAGCTTTGGGATAATTTATTACACAGGAAAAGATTAATTAATTTTGTAGCTACGTTTCTCATAGGTGGGTCTATCGTTTAGTCAGAGCTGAGAACCACCAGCGTGCAGGACTGACAGAGCAGAAACCTGGGAGGCGCGGCAGGGAGCGATTCCCACGCCAGTGAGCGGGCCGGGCGTTTCCACGCGGCGTCTCACCCACTCACTCATAGGTGCCCTATCCCTGCTTAAGAGACGTGGAGACACAGCAAAGCACGCTTGCCCGGCATAGGGAGAGTTAAAGCCCAGGGCACACCGTGCTCACAAGTGCATTTCCTCTTCTGTTTCTGATGCAGCATCCTTAGTTCCATCGGAGAGCACGGAGTGTGGAGAGCGTGGGGGCTCCGGCAAAGCCGGGGGCTGTAATTTGCCCATATGTCACTTTGTATCTGGATTTGCCCTCTGCCCCAGTGGCTGCTAAGTACTTGCTGGAGGGAGTGCTGATTACACACTCACCAGGGATGTTGTGGGCCTCAGCATCTTACACTCAGTGAGCTCTGCCGATGAAGCTTGAGGCAGAAGGAGCTTTGCAGAAAGGACGCCGGGTGGGGCTGCGCAGTTTCACACTATCAGCCAAGTGGGGCCTCTTCCCTCGCCCTTGGGGGAAGTCTGGGTGCTGAGTCTCCTTTCTGATCATTTTATCTTCTACTTCATTGTGTTACTTGAACTCAAGGCCCCTGGATTATTCGGTTTCCTGGCCCTGGAATCAAAAGCTTCACATACAACACAGCTCAAGGAAGAAAGTTTCATTTTGCCTCTCGGTTTCTGGGTTCGTTCATTCCATGGTTGGCTGGCTCCAAGACAGAACACCACGGTGGACAGGGTTGGGGAGCAGTGCAGGTCAGTGGCACAGAAGCAGAGTCCAGGAACAGTGTTCGGTAGGACAGACCCCAAGGTTGTGCCTCCTGACTCACCAGTGCCGCACTATCCCCTGGCTGCTCCCACATCCATTACGTTACTAATTCAGCTGAATTGTCACAACGCTTCCAATTTCTCTCACAATGTGCTAAAATGGTCCAGGATGCTAAGTGTGCCTGGGATCCAAATGACTAAGTGCATGCTTCCCAAATCTATGTTCATCTCTAACCTCAGGGAGAAAATCTGTCTTGAATTAAAGATCATTCCAGAATTAAGTTTAGAGAAGAACCAAGCTTGGTTAGAAGATTCTCTGCAGGATATTTTTATTATTTTCCCCAAATCATTATCATCATCCAGGCTGCAGAGAGTCCATCAGGCTTTGGCTAAACAACTTTTCCTAAAAGAAGTACATTTTCATAATCGAATAATCTTTAATTACCGATTCCAAAACAGCAAAGCAAAATCCAAACCCAGCTCTTAATTCATGTTAAGTGAGGATTACTTAAGTTAATATCTTGTGGAAAGAGCACAGTAAACTTAATTGCTCAGCAGTGCTGTCCCATAAATCTGGGAGTAAATAGCTAAGTCAATTAGCTGCTCCGGCCTAGCTCCCGTTAGCTGTACTTTCCACGGCCGGACCTGGCTGCACATCTGTCAAGATCCCCAGTCCATGGATCCACAGTCCATGGAGACCTTTGGTGGGCGGTGACAGTCAGAGGTGAGCGTCACATTCATTCAGTGTGCATCTATCACTGTGGGCTGGAGGGCAGTGTGGTACCAGACACAGAGCGACCGGGGACACGGGATGCCGGAGAAGGGGGTCAGTGAGGTGTGAATTATACACCCGGGAGGTCAAGGAGGGGTTCACGCCCTGCTCCCACTTTGTCCCGGTCCTTCAAGTCCTAAAATCATGTAAAAATGTTTATGATAATGATGAGAGTTTAATGTGGACACAGTCAAGTATATAATATGTAAAATTATAAAGAAGAAAATTAAAATGGCCTGCAGTTCCATTACCTGTAAATAACTCCTTTTGGTGTTTTCTTCCTAGACTTAACAGTCACGTATTTCTAACCCTCTGCGTAGTTTCCCTTTTTGCTTTTTAATTTGCAGTCACAACATGAACATTTCCTTCTGCTATTTAAAGTGCAATTCAAAGGTGGTCCGTATTTTATTACAAGGCTGAGCCACAAGTTAATAAGTTTCCTATTATTGGACATACAGGTTGTTTCCAGTCTTTCACTAAATAAATACTACTTCTGCATTATTAGTTTTGCATGTGTCTTTGTCCTTTCGCTGATAATAAGTCTAAGAAATGGACTTTCTGGGTCAGCGTGGTGTGGTTTTAGTCCCTTTGTGTGTACTGTGATAGCCAGCCCTGAGACCTGGGTGCTGGGTTTGGCTGAGCAGATTAAACACTGCACAGCGGATCCCAGAGAGGGGGCAGGTTGGGGCTGAGACACTTTATGTTTCCCTCGCTCAGCTTCCTCCCTCCCTAGAAGAGCAATGTCACACAGGGAGAAAGAATCAAGTGTGGGAAGGGCGGAAGGCAGGGCTCCACCTGCCAGAGGTCTTTGTCTTTCCATCTCATCTGCCCGAGGAGCCATCTTGCTGTACACTGTGAACACTGCCCAGGCTGGCTGGAGGCTGCCTGAGCAATCTGTGTCTTTTAAGATCGGTAGGAGGGAAGGAGAAAGGAAAGGACGAGGAAGAAAAAGGAAAATAGAAACAAAGCTTTTTAACATGGGGAGGGGAGGAGCGTGAAGAGGGAATGGAATTAAATTTTTAAAAGTAAAGTCAATAATGTAAAGGTAAATAAATAAATACATAAAATTGACAGGCAGAATGACAGCTCATTTGAGTTGCCTTGTGTGTCTCTCTCAGTGGCAAACCTCCGAAAGCCTCCTTTCAATGGGCTTTCCTATGTCTTAGGTCTTCTCAAAGGGCCTCAAGATAATTGTTCTCTAGGTTACAAGGTTCTTCAAGTTGGAATTCCATTCTTACCCCTGGTACTGTGGCCCCAAAACTACAAATACATGTGTCTTGGCAACCTGTTCTCTGAATCTGATGGCAGAGCTGGTTTGGACATGAAACCCAAGTAGCCCAAAGAGCTTGCAGTTCGGTGCCCCCTGAGAAGCCACATATATACAATATTACATCTTCTTCATCCATTTGTCTATTGATGGTCATGTAGGCTCAAAATTGCTCTTTTTGAATATTTTCTTCAGACTGGTTAATCCTTTTAGTACCTACTTCATACTTCCTTTCGTTATCATCTCAGGATTAGAGTAATCTCTTCTGTCCACTGTTGTGTGTGTGCAGTTTTAAATTTATTTTGAATGACTTAGTTTCTTTGTCCCTTGTCAGCTCAGCTCCCATAATCCTCAGCCTCACAGCCTCATTCACACACATTGTGTCAGGATCTCCAACCCACTGTCTGATTAACAGAGTCATCAGTGCTTCTGGACTCTATGCTGCTTTTGAGCCTCTTGGGAACCACTCCCCCAGGTAACTGAAATATATGCACAGGGATGGACTCATATTTTGGTGAGACATCTGTTCATTTCAATGGTACTAAAGGATGGAACTCTGTTGTGTAACTGTAACCAGTGGTATTGAATCTAAAGGTATTTTAGATCTAAAGGGCTTGATATTTAAATTTAAACATCCTGTCTTTGATCCTTTCTATCTTAGATAAATTACTTAAACATCCTGAGTTTCACATTTATAAAATGAGGGCGATATGAACACTTGCTTCATTGAGTATTCTGAAAAATAATGATATAATGCATATTAAATATTTAGGAGAGAATCTGTGGATTCTTAGATTATTGCAATAGTTATCATTATTGTTTAAAAGCTGCAATAGATAAAATTATCATTCTGGAAGAGGATGCATGAAGATGAGGTCCATTTCATTTGTTGCTATAGTCCCGACGCCTAGAAAATGGCTGACAGTAGACGCGGGTGTTTAAATGAGTGAAAGAATGACGTGCTCAGCTGCGTTTGAGTTGAAGGCCCCAGGGAAACTGACGCTGCTTCAAGAGACGAAAGTAGCAGATGGCAGATGCAGTGGTTCATAATTTAATCGGGGATTATAAAAACCTTCAAGTGGGGGGAAAAGCCAGTAACTAAGACAGGCTTTGCTTAAGGGAATTTGGCTGTTTCCTCTAGAGCCAGGAAACAGCTACCATGAGGCCCATGGCGGCAGCTCAGCTGGTGAGCGGTTGCGCTGAGTGACATGCAGGTGTGGGGAAGGCGGGAAGGAGCATCCATGACGCTCTGAAAGGGCATTGGCGGCAGAGGGCCCGCCTAGAAGCAGGGCTTCTGCACTCAGAACCCGGAGAATCTCGTCCACACACTCCAGGAGGGGGAGTGCCACTGTTGGACCCTTAAAATTGTATACAGGCTTGGAGGAGCATCTGACTACGGACATGTGTGCACCACTGTGGGAACCTTGGTGCAGTTGATGATTCTCAAATTGTTCCAAGGACCAGAAAGAATTAATCAACGGAGTTTCTGCTTTAAATCAGGGAAGTAGAAGGAGATGGGGGAGGATCCAGGGTGAAAGATGAGGCGTACATTGTGTGACACCTCCCGTCTCAGCTTTTCCGGCAGGGAGCGCTGTAAGCTCTGGGCGCTCACCAAACATCAGCAAGTCCTGAGAGACCTCTGAGCCCTCGACTGGGTGCTCAGCTTCTGCATGGATTGGAGAGGAGCGACATCCACTCCTGAAAAGTCTTAACTATAGAGTTCTTCCCACACAACAGGCCCAGCCTCGCAGTGTTGTCTTCAGAATTGGAGCTTTGCCAATGCAGCAGTTGCCGACAACACACCATCTCCGTTTAGTGACTAGAATCCGTCCCTGACATGTCAATGCCTCTGTCTTCACGCAGAAAGGAGGCGTCTCCTCTTTCCTTGGCTGAGGCCAGTGCTTGGCAACTGCTTGCCCTCAATGTTCTGCAATTCCTCTCACCCTTTGGAGACTCCAAAACTATTTCATACTCCGCAAGTTCTGAGGAACAGAGAGGAGACAGTAGAGGGAAGGGGGAGGGGAAGTCTCATTAGCTGAGCGATTTTGCTCTTGTTCTGGAGAGTGATTATAACTCACTTTCTCTTCTGTGACTTGTGTCGCACATCCTGGTCTTGGACAATGGAGCTAGGCTTTTATTTCCTAGACAACTCCATTCCCAACTCCATATTCTGGGACTTTAAACTTTTAACCAGACATTGGCCATGGAAGTTGGCACTCAGGAAATTGGCAAGTGCAAACAAAACAAAACAAACGAAAACACTTCCGAGCTTTTTCTCTCTCTTCAGGGATTTTCCTCCACAGCACTGGATTCATGTTGCCCAAGCTCCTGCCTGCTGTTTGAGTTCCCATGTTCCAGAGTGGGACTTAACCAGCTCTCACCAGGCCCTCCCGATTACATGCGTCTAGATGGCTTTATCATCTCTGTCCTACCAGCCTGTGGGAAGGGAATGTCTCGAAGGAATGCTGTCAATACATTTACTTCTGCCTGACATTTTCATTTCTTTCCATTGCCTTTTATCTGCTGGCATTCATGGAACCAGTTGAACTGGTCATTTCCTTTGTAAGTGCCTCATTAGAGGAGAATAGCTTGCACTTATTTTAGTATTTGATGTATAGGGGCCTCATTCAAGTTCCTCTTCTTCAGCTCCTTGTTATTCTAGGTTAAATTATGATCCCAGGCTTTGTAAAATGATGAGGAAGCGACCACAATCCTGTCATGAGCATCTAGAATTTATGCTATCCAATATGGTTGCCACTAAACTCTTGTGGCTAATTTTAAATGTAAATAAATAAAACAGCTTTTCAGTTGCATCCAACATATTTTCAGTGCTCAATAGGCAGAAGTGCCTTCTTATTAAACAGAACATTTCCAACATTTCAGAGTTGTTTTGGTCACAGCTGACTCATATGAACATTGCTACAAGAAGTTTAAACTGGCAGACATCTGCTATGATAATGAAGTAGAGCTCTAATCCAAAATTAAGGCCAGTGCATATTAAAGTAAAACCCTTAGAGTTTAGTTTGTACAGACTACACAGCATTTCACAATTAAGATACCATCATTAGGCCTTAGAGAGGGACAAGAGATTGAGATGGCCTCATTTTGTAGCCTTTGGTGGCAGCATTGTGGAAAATGGCATTAGCTAATGTCCTTGGCAAATGTCACGTACTCTTGTAAATTTTGCTGATTACACTCTTAAATTTGTCACTTCCTTTTAATATATTGCTGTTTGACAATGTTATCCTTCAACTTCTCTTACTCTGCCTAGTGGTGGGAGCTTGGCTTTGGCTAGCTGAGAAAGGGGAGCTGAGGGGTTGTGATCAAGGGCAGCTGAAAACTGGTAGTTTCAGTACAGCCCAACTTCTGTGGATCCAGGAGAAACATTCTTTCCACCAGGCTCCAGAAACTTCTCGTTATATGACAGTTTTCTGGATTTTGAGACTTCACTTGGAGATCTCAATTTATATCATTGATAACAATTCATCATAAACGTCGTAAAATGGTTGCAAAAAAGGGTACAAACTTTTTCCAACCGTAAGAATTGGTGAAATTGGCATTCATGTTTTGGTGTGTGGATGTGAATGAGTCTGTTTTGAGGTAGTTAAGCTAGGTTTGATCACCAGTGTTGAATTCTAAGGAATGGAACTTGCTTGCCAAACTCCTCCAAGCAATCACCATCAAAATTACTGTGCTTATTCGAGGCCTCTGTAGACAGACAGCTTGAAAGAAAAATGTCTTTGGTCTTGGAAGTGGCCTTCTGAGGGCCAGCCATCAAGTCCAGGGCTAGAAAGGCCTATGTGAACTGTGAGAAATCTTTATATCCTGAAGCAGAGACAGCAGCAAGGCAGTTTTGTTGAAGTATGTAGGCTTAATGGTCTCTATATTGTCATCCTGAGTTATGAGGCTTTTCCAAGGCTGATGGTGGTGCAATGTCTGATGGTCGAAGAGGAATTCAAGGTGAGGCTCCAGCACTAAATCAGAGGCCCACTCCAGACATGGGGGGGCTGCCCTCGACCTGGGCAGGCATATTTTCCCCCAGTACACCCACCAAAGTCTTTCAAGAAAGATCATTACACCACTGAGAACAAGAAAGAATGGCCCAAGCTGGTTGATGGGTGAATGGAAGATGGTTTATTGGTTTTTCTGGAATGCAAATGTGGAATGATCAATTTGACTAAGTTTTATTTACTATGCAACAGTAGCAGCTCCTTCTATGTTTGTTTTTGAAGCCCACTAGTTTGTTTTTTCTGGCACATAGAATGGTGATACAGTTGCTCTTAGAGAAGTCCAAAATTAAATCTGGTTGTAAGACTTTACTTTTTCCCTGATGTTTAGGTTTTTTAGAAAAGAATGTGTGCCATCATTTCCTAGAAGAGGCTTCCTAGAACCAACTGCCTTCATATTGCTGATTCATCTGGGGTTGTCAAAGCAGAAACAATACCTACCTTTATAGAGACCAAATAAAAACTTTGATACTGAGTCAGAATTCCTGAGTTTGTTAGAAAGTTTTTCTTATCACTGATTTCTGATATCTGAACCTATTGTCCTGATTCCTTTCTGAGATTTTTTACCTATTATCTTCCTATTTCAATTGGAAAATGGAAAGATTTTCCTAATCTACTCCTTACTTAAAAATATTTCATGAATACTTGCTGTAGGTATTAACCTATGATGGCTGTGAAATACTTAAGTCTATTCTATGTTTCAGTTTTTGCTGTATTTTTTATTCTTACAATGCATATTTCACACCTATATTCCAAATATTGTGATGTCTGGGTTCCAGATTTTCAACTGGAATCTATGCCCTACTAATCACTTGCTTCTAGAACTCTTAGACAAAGACATTTTCTTTGTAATTGTCATGAGCATAAGCTTGCTCTCTTGTGCTAGTATTTTGAAAATGACTTTATGCTAATCTACTCCTTACTTAAAAATATTTCATGAATACTTGCTGTAGGTATTAACCTATGATGACTGTGAAATACTTAAGTCTTAACTCTATCCTTAGACAATTTAAATTTATATATGCAAAATAGATGCACACAAAATTAAATGAGTATTAACAATGTATTGAATGCCTACTGTGTATCCTGATTTACATACAATACTTTAATCTTAAAAATTATCCTACAAAGTATGATTTTTCTGCATTAAACAGATGCAGAGCCCAAGTCTTAGGGGAGGGAAGGAACTTCCTGAGGTTCACTCGGCTAAACTGCTGAGATAAAGTCTCATCTCCAAAATCAGTTCTCTTTCTTATGATATTCTAGCTTTATATTTGTTCATTTAAACAAGATAGAGATAATCTCTGTCCACATTAGAATGCTTAGTGCAATGGTTTATAGGCAGTTCTGAAGAAGACAAACATTCTGTGCCCTGACGTAGAAGAGACTTTGGTTAGAGGGAGATTGATTTAACTAATATCAAAAAGATGAGGGGAATTTGCTGTGGAACAGAAAAGAGGGACCAGTCTACTTATGGGGGTCTGCTCCTGAGGCACAGCACTCTTACAGGGCATTGCAGGTGTATTGGGAGATGTAGCTCAGTCTTATTCCAATTCAATCTGAGATATTCTGTTAGGGTTGGAAGATCTGGGGATAAGAAAGAATTGTGATTCTTGTCCCCATGATTTGGTGACTTTGCAACACCCAAGTCTGCCCCTGAAAGGGTCTTCTGAATTTGCTGTTTTCTATCATTATATTCCAGATGGGGATTGGGAAAATGGATTATGTTGAGACCACAAAGGATGAGATGACCTTCCAGCAGACAGGACACCAGATAGAAAGTGCAGAGACCTCAGGATTCTCCTTCCTTTCTCAATTGCACCAAGCCCTGGCAAACAAGTTCACTGGGTGCCCTCATATAGTCCTGATCCATCTGCCTCTGCAAACCACATACCCATGGAACTTATCCTGTGGCATCCCTCTGCCCTTGAGTTGAAGCTATGAAAGCCAAATCCCTGGCACTGGGCATTCTAACTCATGGGTCTTTCTTCTGGAAGGTGGTCAGCAGGGTGTGAAGCTCAGGGACTACACCTGGCCCCCTGTGCCTGTCAGAACCTCAGGGAATAAATCCTCTCTCAGCCCAGCAATAATCAGCTCATGCCTTGAAGCATGAAATTTGATTAGTTCTTTTTATCTCCGCTGCATCACTTGGACTGTTATTAGGAGTCATAAAATTTACTAAGCCCCCACCTGGTCCACCTCTCTGTCATTGTGACCCTATTGTAGGACTTAGTGACCTCTAAAGAATTAGCAGAGTGCTGATTTCCTACCACATGAGTCACTTTGCTCCTTTTCATATTATTATTTTGCATATATAGACCAGAATAAGGCTGCCAGAAAAAGGAGCTCACTTCTTGGGGAAGCCTTGAAGGTTAGTGAGGTGATTTTTTGCACCTTCCATGTACTATTTACATCCAGGAGAGATAGTATATAGATATGTGCAGTAAGACATACTTTTATATTTGCAATGAAATTCTGTCCAAAATTTTTTAAAGATCCACATTTATACTCTAGAAATGGGTGGAGCCTGTTTCTAGAAAGAGTGGCCCATGGTGATCTCCCAAACTGATTTGCAAACTGGAATAGTCTAGGGAGCTATTAAAGCCATGTATTTCTGGCTCCTGTCAGTTACGTGTGAATCTGTATTTCTGAGAATTCAGCTCAGGAATCTGTTTTGGTCACTTTGGACCAGTCTCTGGATTCACAGTGTGCTTCTGTCATTGTCTTAGCAGTCAGACATGCCACGGCCCGGGCGCCCAATCCAAGGATGACCTCTTGGTGAACGGAGAGTAGACTTGAGTAAGGTGTTGGCTTCAAGGATTCAAGATTCAGCAGAAGGATTCAAGGAGACAGAGATGGGGAGACAGAGACTCAGAGAAATAGGGAGAGACAGGCAGAAAGATGTGTCCCCTAGACCGTCTGAGGACAGAGATTCCAAGCAGGAACCGACAGTCAGGATGTTTTTTGCAGGACAGTTTCTGTTTGTTGCTTCCGTGTTTCATTCTTCGCCTGTGTACAACCAACCTGGGTGTTCCCGGTTTCTGTATTTCCTGAGAGACAAGATTTCACTTGCCTGCCTGTGATCTGGTTTTTCTTTACTCCTGGGTTTATTATCCTTAAAACTAAATGGAACTAAGGAGGCTGGATCCATTAGGCCTCTAGGTTTTTTCTTTCTAAGTCTCTGAAGATCTTTCTTAGGAAGAAATAGAGGACAGTGAGAGTGAAGAAGCACACTGCCTAATACATTCACTAACCCACAGATAATAACCTGGGACATTTTAATGAGAAAAAGACCAGTACATGAACCAGAGCGACTCTGGGGGCGTGACCAGCGCATTCTTCTCTTGCAATCAGTGTATGTGGCAGGTCAAGTGCTTAACTGGTCATCCACTGATTCACTGAACAAATGTTTGTTGGCACATGTCACATGAGTAGCTTTGGCATGGTGGCACTGTCTGGGTGCTCGAGATACGTGAGCTAGACAGGTACGTGCTTCTGAGGAGCTTGTGTTTTAGGGAACAGGGAAGAAGGCTGACAAAAAGCAGTAAGAGAACAATAAATGATAACAAATAAGTAAATGATGTGGTATACTCAAAAGTGATTAGTTCTTTCAGGAAAAATATATCAGGGTAAAAGGCTCAAGAATGCCCGGGTGGCAGATTTCAATTTAAATAAACAGTATGGCCACATTGAGAAGATACTGTTTGAACAAAGTTGGTAAGAAGTGCAGATATGTTGGAAGCACACTCATGGCAGAGAGTAAAGACTACACAGAGGACCTAAAGCGGGGAAAGGCAGTGTCACTGCACTAGAACAAGTGAGGGTGCAAGATGGTGGAAGCAGAGACCAGGCAAGTGCAGCATATGAGCCCCTGTCACAAGGTAAAGACTTCGACCACTACAGGAGTAAGGAGGAGTCAAGCCAAGGGCATAAGGAGATGCAGAGAGATGAAAAACCTGATTTATTTTTCACAAATTTTTAAAAACTTTGTATTATGGTAATTTTAAACCAAAAAAGCAGGTAGGATAGTATAATAAAGCCATCACACAATTTTAATATTGACTCTTTAGACTTCAAGGAGAAGTGTCACTAGCCGGTTTTTACAGCTCTCTGAAGGAGATGATAGTGGTTCCGATCAGTGTGAGGCCAATGAAGGTAGCAAGGGGCACTCAACGTATGGTTCTATTTTGAAAAATAGAATTCCCCGACATATGGTGTGTGGGAGGCATGAGAATAACACTGAAGTCAAGAATGAATTCCAGTTTCTGGGCTGAGCAACTGGAAAGGCAGGGCTCTTATCCACTGAGAGAGGGGAGGATGAGCTTGGCTTGGGGCTGGGACCGGGGCTGGGCTGGGCCTGCACACGACAAGGTGGAGATGCCCAGTAGGCAGCTGGATGGTTGGGTCTGGAGCCGAGGAGGGCCGTGTAGACTGCAGACATGAACGTGGGAGTCATCAGCCCTGGGGAGATATAACAGCATGGCTGGACCAGGTCACGGAGGGAATAAGAACAGGTAAAAGGTGGGGAGAGGGGCCGGGGATTTAACTCAGTGGTTCCGGCGCCTGTCTTGCAAGCGCAAGGGCCTGGGTTCGATTCCCCGGTAACCACTTACAATACTGGCCGTGGAGACTCACGCCCAGCAGCAACCAGGACCACATACCACAGTGCCGGGCGTGGTGGCTCATGCCTGTCATCCCAGCACTCGGGAGGCAGAGGCAGGAGAATTGCTGTGATGGGAGTTTGAGGCTGAGCGCAGGGCCAGCCTAAACTGCAAAGGGAGACCCTGTCCCCACCCCCCACCCCCAAAAAAAATGCTGGGAGAGAAGGAGAAGCAAAGGAAGTTAAACGTGTTATCCTTGTGGTAGGAGGGGACACAAAGAGAAAATGCTACCTGGGAAGCCATAGAAGATAGAGGGTTGAGGAGGAAGGCATGCCACCTCATGCCAAATGCCGTAGGTAGGTCAAATTAGATCAAAACTAAAGCTAGACGGATAGAGTTAGAAGAAAAGAAAAGAAAAGCTAAAATTTGATCATTCTACTTAGGAATATGTAGGTAATGAATAACTCTGAAAGCAATTTCAGAAAGAAGGACAAAACGTTCGGTAGATACATAGGACTTCTGAAGAGTTTGGTACAAAAGAGAGGAAAATGGGGCCAGAGGTAAAAGGAGGAACAGTTAGAATAGTGATTTGGTTTAAAGATGGGAGAAGTAACAGCATACATGTAAGGTTATGGTCCAATAGAAACCAAAAAATAATGGTGTGAAAAGTAAGAAAATTGCTGAAAAACAAATACTAAGAATGTGAAGGGTTAGAAGCCAGAACACAAGTGGAGGGATTTGTTTAGATGAGGGAAAGAAATCAACATGTTCTGAGAAAGGAGTAGGTCAGCCCTGAAATTCTTTACAGGAGCCAAACTGGTGAGCACCTATGTCCCAAGTATCTCTGGGTTTGTCAGGATGAGGGTGAGGCTGCAACTCAATGAAATCCAAATACTAATGGCACAGAGCTTCTGTGTCTGCCACTAGAAGCTCTGCTTTTCCAGATATAACCCCCTGGGTGGAGAGGCCTAGGAATTTTTGTATTTGTATACACACAGACTCTGTTTACTAATAGCTAGATGAACTTAAATCTTGCATACTAAACCTCTGACATTTTGCTTCATTTTGGTTTGTTTTGGGTTTTTGAGACAGGGCTGGCCCTGAACTCACTCTGTAGCCTAGGCTGGCCTTGAATTCATGGTGGTCCTCCTGCCTCTGCCTCCTGAGTACTGGGATTACAGGTGTGCACCACTATGCCTGGCTAACCTCTGAGACTTCTATGGGGCTTTATAGGGCTCAAGGCCAAAGATCACTTATCTCTACTCTAAAGGAGCAGTTCTTAGTTAGACAAAGGCCCAGGAGGAGGTTGCTGGGCAGTCTCCTCACACAGTGGACACACAACAGCAGCACAGTTGGATTGGGTACAACCCTGCGTCATTTGCCACATGATGCCAAGAGCCATTATCCACTCCCACTGTCAGGTGCTCACACTGAGTTTGGCTCATTGTAACTCAGATCTTCTTCCCTGGTGATAAGCTAGCTCTCAACACTCCTACTATTATCACTTCTTTTAAGCTTGTCTTCGCTAGTGCCCCTGATCTCCATGAAATTGGAGCATGACAAAAATTGTGAAGGGAGCATTTGTGTCCAGGGACCAGCTGATGTGGGCATCAGAAACTAACTGCAAACTTCAGTACTATGGCAGCAGAGAGTGTGGAGCAGTGTCACAGCATGTGGCACTGTCCCTGGGCATCCTGTACCCTCTTCTTGCCACTGCACTGTGCCACCCCCAAAGCCTCATGTGAACATAGGTGAGGTTTTTGGAAGTGGCTGGATCTGGGGTGTGTGAATGTGAAATTAAGAGTGTGATGCTGGGCTTAAGGGTGGCAACCCTGGGTATGGGTAGTACCAATCCATAGGTAGAAGATATGAAAGAACAGAGGGAAGGTGATTTTGACTGTTGCTGTTTGCTTTCTTCCTTCTGCCTTCTTTGCCTTGGACAGTTTCTCCTCTGTGATGCCCTCTGCCTTGTGCCATCCTGCCTCGGACCCAGCCAACTATGACTGAAGCCCCTCCAAGCTGTGAGCTGAAATAATCTCTTCACCTTTAACTTTGGGTGTCAGGTCTTTTATCTCAGCAACAAGAAAATAACTAAGACATGCGCCAACCACTATCATCTGCTAAGTGCACAAGCTGCATTGTTTATAACTGAGTCCCAGGATTTGGAATTTGAAACTGGTGACACCTCAGCCTTTATGCAAATCAAAGGAATACAAGTACATATGCAGAAGGTGACTTAACCTAACAGCCCAGCTCCTATTCACTCGATATGTGTGGGATCACATAAGGAATGCTTGGTTGAGCGATGTAATGGCATGAGGCTAAGTGGTCATAACAATCTTCTGACAAGGGCATCTGGACACTTGTACCTCCCTCCTCCCGGCATGCAGCTGCCAAAGGCTGCTTTTATTGCTGTTTTTCCCTAATTGTTGTGGCTGATCAATCCACATTTGCATAGTGCTCTTTCCTTACTCATGTTAATGAAATTAAAGATGTTATAGCCAAGTTTTGCTGGCCAAGCTGTCAGGATTTTAGAAAGGATTTAACTTCATGAAGTCTAGAATGTTTATATTAGTAATCCAGATGAAAGTCTTTTATTGGATGGAAAGGGATGAGGTTTGTAAATCTTAACAGGGAGAGGATGTAGCGCTCTTTGACCCCTCCTGTATATATTCTGGGTGAATCATGAGTCTGTCAGTGGAATTCAGCAATTTGCTCTGAACAAAGTTATTAGTATATATTCTTCTCATAACATAAATTACAAGGTTGCAGTACACACTGCAGTCGCTCGTGAAGGCCGACCAGAAGCAGGATCCTCTTGATCCCATACTTTGGGCTATGTGTCTTCCTCCTTGTGTCTCTGTGTTGATTCTGCTGAGCTGTTCAACTGTTCTCCTTCTGGATTTGGAGAATGTTCTCCAAGTAGCCACAGATGGTAACATCCATCATTTTTACTTCCTCAATCAGGAGTCTTCCTCTGTATTCCGTGTCCGGATCCTTGTGGTTCAGTCTGGCAGGACTGAAGTTCTTTAAGATGCTGACTCTCTATAATTCACATGAGGGATTCAGGTAGCAGAGGATCTCCCCGTGAAATTCCAGGAAAGATATTCTGAGGAGTGAACAACTTCCTACTATCACTCTACTGTCATTCCAAAAACATCTTCTTTTGCGTATACAGTAATAAAAGGTTTTGGAGTGAAGCCAAAGTGGATTCAAATTCTGGATTTGCCACTTGGGACATTGGGAAAGTTATTTTGTTTTTATAAGTTTTGATGTCATGATCAGTAAAAATGAGACAATAATACACTCTTCACAGTCTTAAATGAATCTGGACCGAGAAGCTGGCACATGATTACATTCTGTACATAATCACAACCTTTCTTCTGAGAGATTTAAAAGACCAAGTCAGAGTGCCTGTGAAATTCCAGTTACATGGGGCAAAAATACCTAATTGGACTTACAACTCAACATTTTACCTTTCTCGGGGGTTGTGAATATGAAGGGCTGCTCTGTCTAGTGCTGGCCAGGGAGGCAGTGTGGCACAGAGGGCTCTGACCACAGCTCCTGACCACAGTGCCTTGAAGCGGAGCTGACCCTAGCCCACCCCACGTCTCTGCAGGGCACAGCTGGATGTCACAGAGGACCTTTGGTATTTGTGGAGTGAATTAAGATCAGAACCATCCAGGCTTAAAATCTGAGACTCTTCTGTGATAATGCCTCAGTTGCAATGTGTTGCTCCACTCAGAAGCGCGGTCCATTAGAGCCATAATCCTGTCGGTGTTAAAACAACACCTTCTGTGAGAATGATGGTTGCAGTGGATTCACAAATCCAGGACAGTTCACCTCATTGCAATTTTGAGAGATTTCTCAAAGGCAGCCAGGGTGATGAGAAGAGTAAGACCTGGTCTCCTGTGAGAGCAGTAAAGTGATCGCTTGGCCCGAGGATGATAGACAGAGTCCCAGAGAATTTACTTTTTCCTTTAAATCACTGTGGATTGCACTCAGTGTTGTTGCTCTGCAAGCCTCGTGTCCTAGTGGTTCCCTGTTGGGTGGTTTTGCCCCTCGGGATATTTGGCAACACTCAGAAATGTTTTGGTTGTCAGATCTTCAAGGGGAAATGCTCATGGTGTCTGACGTGCGGAGGGCAGGGACATCTCCAAACACCCAGCAGACATGTCTGATGGGCCCCACAGCAAGAAATCACCCTTCCACAGCTGTCAGTAGTCCACGGCTGAAGAAAGTGACAACAGGTCCAGAAATGATGTTGTCAAAGATGAGCTAAAAACACTTAACCAGTGCTAGCACATAGTAGGTGCTCGATAATGTTTGATTGTTATTGATTATTGACTTTTATTGAATAGAGTATAGTTATTATGATGTATTAGAACACAGAAAGTGAGGTACACAGCAGACTATCTAGGAGAGGTAAAATTTCCCGAGGACATAATATGTGGCTAGAGTAAGAGAATTTCCAGGCCTGGCAAGGCGAAGCCATCCTGGCAGAGAAGACAGTCCTGCGCGGTGAGGAGAGCTGAGGAAGCTGCATACTTAGGACAGTGTACACGGCTTGGAATTTCTTGGTCACAGACCATGGTGAGTGAGAAGCAAGAGAGGCGAATCAGCAGGCTCCGATTCGTATCCTTGACCAAGAGCTTGGGTCACATCCAGTAAAGATTTAAGGCTGCTGAATTATTCTGATCATAAGTAAGGGAAACGTGATGCGATTTTCAGATGATTTCACAGCAGTGGAAGGAGACCGAGGAAAGGTAGGAGACCAAGGAATGGAAGCGAAGGCCCTACCGGAGGCAACAGAGCAAAGGGGAGAGATCAGCAGGAGGGATTTCGGAGGCAGAGCACGGAGGAACTGGGGCCTGAGCTGAGGTGAGGGACGACAGAAGAGGAACCTGCGACACACCTAACGGCAGGGGAGACGCAGGTGGCACCATCCTGAGACGAGAACAGTAAAGGGGTGGAGGTCTTGTGTGCGATGGCGGGGAAGACTCTGGCAGGGCAGGTGGGAGATCAAGTAGAGTGGTACCTTGGCTCATGAGCTGAATTCTTTCCATAATTCTGGTTGCAAACTGAGATGGGGGAGACCTGAATCAAATTCATTGGTTAGGTTCAATATTGCCCTAATGGGAAATTTGATTCCATTCTCATCCAATTCTGTTAGTGACCAGAATTGTGGAAAGAATTAAATTTGTGAACTGAGTTACCACTTTTACCACTGTATGGGCAAAACCACATTGCTCAGGAGAATTTGGAGGAAAAAGATGGGGCAATTGAGCTCTAGGAGGCCTTTGAATTTTCAGGAAGGCTGAGAAGCAGCAGCCTGTGGGAAAAAATGGAGGAAGAACAGCCACTGGGGTAAAGAAGAAGCCCAGAATGGTCACTGAAACCAGAGGACACAGTTCAAAGGCAAGGAAATCGCCCACGTCAGTCCCACAGGGAAGTCTGTAGTACGGGCCGACCTGACAGGGTCTCATGAGGTTTGTCAGCAGGTGGCGTTGGTAACCTTGGTGACAGAAATTCAGGGATGAGACTGCAGGACCAGCAGGTGATGAAGTAGAGGAGAGCGAGGCCACTTTGAAATCTGACTGGACAGAGAAATTACTGCTTTTTGATACAGATTTTTAAAGATATCTGTAAATCCAAGATGCTTACTAGGGAAATATCAGAAACATATTGCTGTAATAAAGAGCTGAATCAGCATGCAGGAGACTCTTGAGTAGACAGGTTCAAAAATGAACTTGCATTAAATTCATAAAAGTTCATAAGCAATTTTGTAAAGAAAAGATATGTGTTAGACTTTACATATTTTGTAAGCTTTAGCCACAAGTGTCTTCTTCCATAATGCTTATGATTTCTAAGAACTTATTTGTGTATTAGATTTGCTCAGAATCTGATCCCTGTGTTTTTTGGAAGTGAAACTTCAATACATGTATTGTAATAGGTACTATAGTTTATACATATCTGGCAGCAAAATATCCAGCTCTCAAGCCAGAAAGCCTTGTGTTATCAGGCCCTTACACATTTTCTATGTTATTCTGAGACTCATGGATTCTCATGAATTTGTTTTCCTCAGCCCAGACGAGTCAGATTCAAACTTTGCGTGACACATCCAGAATTTTTCTCTCAATCCAAAATCCTGAATAAAATCCCAGTGGAAATATTTTCTTTAGACTCAGTACATGTGGTACTTTTGCTAGCTGGAGGTGGGTGAAATAACTTTCTGAAAACAACCAGATCTGGCTCAGTGGTACAGTGCATGCTCAGCATGCAATAGTCCCTGAGCTCAACCCCTAGCAACTAAATGAGTAAACAAACAAAAATAAATGCAACAGAAGAATGTCAAAACAAGTAGAGAAATCTTGCATTTGGAATCTAGCAAACTGAAATAGATTCTAGTACAAGGAATCTAATATCAATACTGTCAGCCATGTCCCCCTATTTCCTATAGAAGTCTTCACAGGAAATGTTTTTAACCCAACATTTGAAGAATGATTGGGATTTTGATGAAGAAAGATCTACCCAAGTGAAGGAAATGGCACAAGCAAAATTCTAGAATTTATAATGTAAAAAGCTAGTTGAATGACAGAAATGTAAAATATAGTGTTTACAAATAACATATTTGTGAAGAAAAGTAGTGGGAGATAAAACTAGAAATGGTGATTAAAATCAGAGTTCTGAAAACAAAATTTGAGCTTTAGGAGTTTAGGAAACCAGAATCATGTGTTTACCAGGGTAGAAATCAGTTTTCTCAAAAGTGTTTTTGCGAGTTTCAGTCAAATTATGAGGTCTAAACTTCCATCGCTTAATGAAACAGAAACAAAACCAGCTAATTCCCGGCTGGCCCTGGGTAAGAAGGCAGTGGAGGCGGGGAGCCATAGTCTGAAGGGTTCAGAGAGCCAGTGCCAGCTGAGGGCAGGTGATCGTTACCTGGGCTGCAGGGAACAAGGGTGACCCTCTGGTGACGAGGCGGCTTTACCAGCAGCTCTCACCCAGAGCTCCGGCTCAGGTGCCGTGGCCTCCAGAGGCGGACACAGCTACAGCTCGGGCAGCTGTGTCCAACTTGTAACTGTGCGATCTGGTCGGCGCAGCAACGGCAGGAGGGCGAGGTGGCCGGGAGGAGCTGAGACGTGACTCCAGCACGTCCTGCCTTGACTGCTCAGATCCAGTCACGTCCACATGAGGCCAAATCTGTCAGTGATGTCACAGTCTTAGCCAGTCACCGCTGTACAAACGTGGCCTGGAGAGGCTCTGTCCCCTCAGAGAGGAACATACAGACATCTTTCAGGCGAGCACATTCCACCCACTGAGGGGCTTTCTGAGGTGCGGGGAGTGTTGGTGTCATGGGGGAAAGAGGACGAGTCTTGATTGAGGCCTCCAGATCCCATCACAGACTTGGTCTGTTCCATTCAGCCTTCTGTTCCAGGGCTGTGGTGAAGAGATAAAGCAGACAGTGTATGTTGGCTGGGAGGAGGAGGCCTCTTCTAGTAGGCTCTATCATTCAATTCTTATCACAATCTTTGAAGTACAGTTTATTATCCTCCTTTTACAGATGAGATAACTGAGTCATGGGAGATCAAGAGTACACCCAAAGTGACACAACAAAGGGTCCCCTTCCTGTCCTCTGTCTTCTTTTTGTCCTGGCATCCCTCCAGGTATAACACAGTTTACTCCGTGGAAAACCACAGAGACTCTGACAGACAGTGGCGTCCATGTTGCTCAGAAGCCCGAGCCACTCTGACCTAAGTGGAAAGTTGTGACAGGAGGTACTTTATGACACAGAGGCAGACATGTTCTCTTGTCTGTGATTCTCCCAACCTTCAGTCTTCTCTCTGCTCTTCTCTTTCTGGTCATTGTCCTGTTTGTTTCTTTTTCTTTTGCTCGAAGAAAATAAAGATGAAATTCCAAGGAGGAAGTTTGTGTGGAGGAGGCCTTTGCTGACTTAGTTATTTGTGAGCCCACTGGCTTCATGATCCTCTTTGGGGTCAGACAAGTGAGAACTGGCCTCTGGCAAGATTGGTACCACTAGGGCACCTGGTGAGAGATTGAATTCAGACAGGGAATGAAGTGGAATATGTTCCTTCCCGTCACATTTATCTTCCTTTCCATCAGGCCATCTCCTGCAGGCTTCATTTGAAGATATAGAATTATAGGAATTAGATATGTTACCCTATCTACAGCAATGGCAGGATCATTTGTCAATGAAAAAAATTCAATTGTAGAGTTTCTGGAACACTCTTCTTTCTGCTTGACTTGTTTCTGAGATCTTTTTTAATTGGATTTGAGATTTTCTTTTTTGTTTCTTTGGACAAAGTCATTAACCCCTCTTCCTCTGGGCTGAAAGAAGAAAAGAAATATGGTTTTGTTCGGTAAAGAATCTGAATAAAATGGAAGAGCGAGTCTGCTCCTGCCATGTATAGTGTGACTGCTCACACCTGCTCCCTCTCGCTGGCCTCAGTACTGCTTTGGGAAGGACCCACACGATCCACTATGACCTTCACAGGTGCTGGAAGATTTTGAGGAAATGTAGCATCAAAATCCATGGCTGAGCCACGGGGCCTGGAACGTGTCAATCAGGCAACAGGAAAAACAAGGAAGAGAAACAAATTCTCTCCCTAGCTTTAACTCTGTCACTGAATCAAGGATAGTGTGAAGTCAGTGTCTGGGAGCTGAAAATTCTTTTTCCTGTGAAAGAGAAGAGAATAAATGAATCTAAAGTGTCCTGGTCTCATAACTGGTTTGCAGCCAGCTCTGCAATCCAGTGGAAGCACGTCCTTTATCTGTGCTCTTCTGTCCTCCTCCATCTCTTCCCTCAGTCCTCTCATTCTAAACCATGTCCTCAAAATTTGCAACAGAAGAGGATGATAATAACGAAGAAGATGTAAATTACTATTAGAAGAGCAATACTTCATCAAATCAATGATATATAGTAAATACTTAAAAGCATTTAATGCTTCAAGTAATGTTAAGAAATAGAACCATTTGTACTTTAGAGGTGGAAAAACTGAAGTCTAGGGGGAAAGTCACGTGTTCAGGATTGTGTTGGCTGATGGCTGGATCAGAGCCTATGTTCTTTATCGCCGTTTCTTCCATTTCCTGAGGTTGCTTCCCCGCATCACTCAGCCTGTGGTCTGCTCACAGCAGGGGCCTCTTCTCTGTGGTCTGGCATGAGCTCCTCACCCAGAAGTCTAAGCTCAGCTATAGATGTCAGAGAAGTAAAGAAGTCTTGTATTTCTGAATGATACTATAACCTCTGTACGTTTTATGGAGCTTGTAAAGACAATAGCTGCTTTGGGGGAAGTGGTTGGTAGAAATAATTCTCTTGCAAACATCCATACCAGAAGGGAAGAGTTGTGCTTCTGGGGGGAGAGGGTTGCAGGTAATGTGGAGTTTTATTGCCTTTCAAAAACAGTATAAGTACTCTCACAGCACTTCTATTTGAAGATACTCTTACTAAATCAGGGCAGAGTTACATAATACTGAAAGGAGCTATTATTTACTGAGTATTATTTATTGGTAGCACAAACTATGCTAAACACTTTGTATCACATCATATTTTTTTCACAATAACCTCCCGATTTGTAAGCCACTACTATTTTAATTTCACAGATGTGAAGATGAGAGCTTTCCCAAAAGGTCAGGGGAGGAGTACCAGAGATACAATCAGAAGGGACTGTGTAGTTCCACAGCCATCTTTGTGGCTGTTTAAAATTCTAAGGTGTAGGCAAGGAAGGCTATTTGATTAATTCTTCTATTTGTTAGGTAAAAATTCACAGTGTACAGTGATTTTTATGTCACATCTTCAGGTCCCAGAGAAATAATTTTCACTAAGTAGAGGCTGATTTACAGCTTTACAAAACATCTTCGGAAGAAGTCGGCCTTATTCGTTACAGATATGTAAGCCGTGTTTCATGGGCTAGAAGTGAATCAAGCCCTGTTGTGCGTTGACTGATTCATCTGCTCTGCTTCATCACTGTGACCCAGAAACAGTGACAGCATCGAGCATGTTTTGTACATTGGACGAGAAGCAAAAGAGTGAGGATAGAAGAGAAGTAAAGCTGACCTTCTTCCTTTCCACATGGAGAAGTTGACTTTGCTAGAAGGGAGGCTCTACACTGTAGTTTAACAAGAGAGCATTTTAAAAGTGGTCTTCCACTTAGCTGACCGAGACACCAGAAGATCTGGGCAGGGCTTGTCAGCTTAAAAAATAAAGAGGAATGGAAATGCAGCCAGTCGCAGAGTGAACTCTGACAGTGCAAAGTCAGAGTTGTTCGGTTTAATGGAGCTGCTAGTAGAGGGTGGGATTTCTCTATTGATTACTCTTTGAAAAAAGTCCCAAGTACCTTTAAGAAACCTTCAAAACCATTTCATGGTGTTCCTCTCACTGATTTCTAAGCCAGTACAAGTCTGCACATGAGTGAGACATCTTGGAGAAATCTCAGAAGACTCCAGGACCAGGTCAACATTATTACTAACGTTGAATGGACCACCCACCACTCAGGACATTTGCTTGAGTGGATGAAAATGTTGGCTTTGGTTAAAGTTAGTTCCTTGTGGAGGGCCATCAAAACAGTCTTCATTAGACTGTGGCCCAATCAGAAGAACCTTATATAAACTAAGGAACCGACCTGTGAAGGGGACTGAGGTAGAGCAGCGGAGCAGAGCCCTCTGGCGCGGCACTTCTTCCACCAACATGGCTGTTAGAGTCCGTGTCTGAATCAAGATGAAATCCTTGAGGAAGCTGCCATGGGCCTACCTCAGGCCAGCTCACTGTTGAGGGCGGGTTAAGTCCTCCTGGACTTCCGTGTACATTGGGACTGAGGACACAATGGTCCTAGGGTCAGAGAGCAAAGCTTTTCAGATCTGGTTGCTGTTTCTTTAATCAGGCTCAGTCTGCCAAGTGGGAGGGCTGTGGGCCACACCAGCGCCCAGAGCCGAGGCCATCTGCCTGAGTGGGGTGGGGTGGGGGGCTTTTCTGATTTTCACAAAGATGCTGCACTGGCTGCCAGGAAAGTCCTAAGGATGGTGTGTATGCGTGTGTTTGTCCTGCTGGAGTGTGCACTGTGCTGCCAATACCCTGAACATCCTGCAGCAGTCTTGGGAGGACACGACCTTGGATGCTCAGTACCATTAACTCTCCTTTCAGTTCTAGACCTGATGCACAGCAACTGCATCTGTCCTGAGCATCAGTCCTGGGCTTTCTGTAGAGGCTGATTAACTTGCTGGAAAGTTCCATACTTGCGAGTTCTTTTCCTTCAGGCATGTGACGGGGTTGTCAGCAGCCTCTTTCATTTGGCAGTGTGAGAATTTGGAGAGCTGCTCTTAGAGAGGGTAACATAGAATTCCCAGGAGGGAGATCTAGGTGCGTGAGGGAAAAGAAGCGAGTCAGGCCCGGCTTGAGTGGGTGGTGGACTCTTCTTTATGTTTCATAGGCCTGAGCATTTGAACCCTGTAGAATGTCTGTTACAAAATAGAGTTCACTCACTTCTTGGAGCCTCACAATCTAAAGAAAATATTTGAATTGTTTGACAGCTCTGTGAAATACCTTTAGGTGTGAATGAAAGGTCAGTCACTTCAGGAAAGGTAGGCAGAGAGCAGTGGCCTCCCTGGACCTCGTGCTTTCAAAGCCACCTTTCACTCGTCCTCCCCTGGATGAGCGGCAGTGGGATCTCAGATCTATATTCTGACTTTTCAAGAACCATTCAAGAAGCAATATCATTAAGGAAAAGGTCTAAAGGACCAATTGTACTGTTATCTGATTGTAATTTAACATTATCTTGAGTAGAAAACTGCAAGATTTTGTTGAAAAAACTTTTTGGATTGATGTGTGTCTGTTCTTCTGAACATTTTAGTCACTGTCTTATAAAAAGAATTTTATTGATTTTAAGCTTGGCAAAGAGAAATCATCTCTTCAGCCAAAAATTGCCTTGTAAAGAATATGCGACTTTTAAAAAATCTCTTCAGAAACTCTTTTTATCTTCTCTTATCTCCAGTGCTGTGAAATGTCATGATGATATGCTTGGTCTGTTCCATATATTATGCTGGATGCTAGTGAGCCTTTTAATCTGAGGGCTTGTGTCCTATGGGTTGGGACATTTTGTTCTTTCGCATCTCTCTGATAACCTTATCCCTTCTATGTATTCTGTTCTGTTTTTGTGAATTTCATAGTATGCAGATATTGGTTTTCTTGGACTAAGCTACTAACTCATTCAAAAATCTTTTCCTACTTTTAAAATTTGTTGTTAGTACATGTTTGCAGTGCATAATATTTCTACTTCTCTTGGAAACATGCCATATATACATAACAACCCACACATTAGGTTTTCTTCACCCCTTATCCCTTCTCCTCTTTTTCCTCCCTTTGTCTTCTCATCCCCTTCCTGTTTGGGAGAGATCTATCTCCCTACTTCTACTATCTATTTTCTTTTGCTCTTTATTTATAATTTGAGTTTCTTATATAAGAGGGAAAATGTGATATTTAAGCTTGTGTGTCTGATTTATTTCATTTACCATTATGGTCTGAAGGTGCATCCATTTTCCTACAAAAATCTTTTCTTCTATGATTTTACTACCTTTTTGTTTTATTCTATTTTTTGTTTTTTGTTTTGGTACCAAGGACCAAATTCACAATCTTGTGAATTGTGGCTCACCCCTTCAGGTTTCTCTGTATAATTTTAGTGTCATTTCAGTGGGAAGAAAGTATAAATGAATACTTTTAATTTAACAAGATAATGTTTTTGTGAATTTCATAGTATGCAGGTATTGGTTTTCTTGGACCTTCTTAATAAATAAATTATTAATTCATTCATAAATAAATTTATTTATAAATTATTAATTAATAAATACATTTAATTAATAAATTATTAGTTTATTTATAAATAAATAAATTTCTGGGAAATCCTTGAAGTATTTTGTATTATTCTCTGAACAAGTCCCTCTCCTATCCTCATGAGAAATAGATTAGTGAAATATTCTGATGTTAAGAATTTTTGAGACGTGAATAGAGATTAGGTGTCTCGTCAGGAACTTGGAGCCCCGAGGCTCAGGGTTTTTAAAAGGCCATTTCTTCATGAAATTTGGACAAATGGAGGTTTTACTTCATAAACAGCTCTTGTAAAACATTCAGGCCTCAGACCTCCAGGTGTGTGCTAGAGGTTGTTTTCCTCAGGGGCTTCGGCATACACAAGGTGACTTGACTAAGACTTTACAGCCACTCTGAGGAGGCAAAGGAAGTAGAAACTGGAGAGGGAGAGGTAACTCGGCTAGGACCGTGTGCGCTGGTGTTAGACCCAGGTGGGTTCAAATCCCCCTTCAGGTACTTGCTTTCTGTGTATTTTTTCAAATTTTACTTTTTTGTTATTACTATTTCATAGCACGGGGGATGGAACCGAAGCCTGCATAGTGAGATACATCCAAGCTTATTTTATTTTATTTATTTATTTTCGAGACCAATTCCCCTGAAAATCACTAAGATGCCAAGGCTGAGATCAAATTCGTCATCCTCTTGCTTCAGCCTCCCACAGTGCTGAGGGGACAGGTGTGTGCAAACACAGATTATAGGTGTGTGTGTTCTATGCATAATTTTGAGTAGCTTATTTATCCTTTAATATCTTCAAGTTATTCACATAGTAAATGGATATACTAACACTCCATTGGTTCATATGAGCATTAAATAATATACACAACACATAAATGGTATTAATTTTATTACGACAGCCTATTAAAATGTTTTACTTATTGGTTCTTCTGAAGATGAAAGGAGCAAATAGTAGGGAAAACAGTCTCATGTTAATTCAAGAGGTGAACTATGATCCTGCGTTGTCTGGAACTGAGCAGCGAAGTGCCTCTCCCTAGATGCTTGCTCTGGCCTTGGTGTCTGAGCCTCTCAAGCTGCAGTAACGCCCCTCCGCAGCATTCCTGGGGTGATGCTGCCGCTTCCCCAGCAAACCAGAGGCCTCTCGGTCAAGGCTCTGGGCAGCAGGTCCATTTCTGTTCCCCTCTGGAGTTCTTTCGGCATCCATGCCTGGATTCTTCCTTTGCAAGTTAAAACCCAGGCACATCTTTGATAAGCATTGTGATACCTGGCCCAAGGCCTTCCTGATGCTCCCGATGGGAGGCCAGGCCCCAAGGAAGCAGCAGCCTCCAAGCAGGGCCATGAGATACCTAAGAACACTGTCCAGGGGAGAACCCTGGACAACCTCAGACAGCCCGTCATTCCTTCTTGTGCAGCTCCTAAGAGGAGGAGTTTGCCAGCCCCGTCCTCAGCTGGCTCGTGCCTGCCGCGCCTCTCTGGATCACACAGAGGCCAGGGCTTGGTGACTCTGCTCTGGAAATTCAGTAGGTTCCCTCCAGAGAGGTTATAAGGCCCCTCTCAGCACTGCCAACACAGTTTCTGTTACAACAATAAGAAAGAGCAGCTGTTGCCTCCAGAGCTGTTGTTCCAGAAACTCCTAACAGCTCGAGGTTGGATCTAATATTCTTTTATGTAGGAGCTGGGAGAAGACATTTTACAGCTGGCAAATGTTTTAAACATATCAGGGTGTGTGATTATAAAGCAGCCTACAGCAGCTGAGGGGCTGCAGAGTATAAGCAGAAGCCTCATAGTTTCTGTAGAGAGCTGAGTGAGGGAAGAGAAGCAATGATTATTTTGTAAAGTAGAAGAGTTCACATAACTCCTTTTAAGAGCACATGTTAGAGAATAAAACTGTCTCTCTCTCTCACACATACAAATATTTTAGAGAGCATGGCCTTGTCTTTAACCCATGGACAAAGCCTGTTGAAGGAAACCAAGACATTCTCTATGCACCCAGATGACTATTACAAATTGGCCTCAGTTAGATGTCACGTTTCCGTTACAGGTGGAAGTTCTGGAGGGCTGTTCTCAGACCACAGAAGATGGCTCTGGTACAGATGCACGTGTGAATCTCTCTGCCATAGAAGCAAAGATTGCAGCACAGGCTCTTGGCTTTGCTGTCCCTTGTCTTGCCATAACTTCCTTCACCGCTACAGAGACAGCAGGTAGGTGCCACCGTGGTGTTTACCCCATTTAAGAAAGATCCCAACCCCCTGTTGCTGTATGAAGTTGAGAACTCAAACCCAGTCAGAGAAAGATCTGATTAAGCAGATCAATCTGCCTCCACTCACTGTAGTCCCCCAAATAAGAGTCTAAGAAACATCCAGGGTTAAACAGATGGACTTTAACTATAACGTGTTAGTTTTAAAACCAAGATCCAGAATTAGTGTGAGAAAGCATTGAAGAGTTTAGCTGTTGCCCAAACAGGTTTCTTGGAATAGCAATTAGTGTGGATATCTTTGTCCCACACCTGAGCGTCTAACCTTGTGCTTGGCAGATGTGGCCTAGCTGCACTGGGGAGAAACATTTTCAAATTCATGAACTATTTACTTATAGACACATTCATCCAAGCCATCTACAGTGAAGTATCTTGGCAGTAGTCAAGTACTTATACCCGCCTCTCTCCCAGTGTTTTTTCAGTGTATGTTGATTGTGTGTGTGTGTGTGTGTGTGTGTGTGTGTGTGTGTGTGTGTGTGTGAGAGAGAGAGAGAATTAAAGTTGAGAGAAAGGATCACCTAGATCCATGGCACCTGCTGTGAAAGAACTGGAAGAGTCATCGCACTTCTGCTAGAAGAGACTCATTTGTAGTAACCAGGTACCATATGTGGATCAGGCTCCTCTTAGACCTACTTTGAAAACTGCTGACCAGGCCTTCCCTACCTCCTTCTGTCTCTCGTCTCTGTAGAGCTTTCATTTGCATTCATCATTCGCATGTTTTGAATTTCAAAACTGTAGCTTATTTCAATAAACTAAAGTCCATTTGAGCTTAATAGCTTTTACAGAGATACAGAGAACCCCTGGGGTCCTCGGCAGAGTTTGGGAGACAGTCTATCCAGTCTTATCTGTAATGTGTCTGCCACATGTCTCTAAGGGTGGATGACTGAGGGGAGATGAATAGCTGGAGGTGAGCTTAAATTTTGTCATTTCAGTGTTGAAAGACACTGTTCTCTGACCTTGCTTCTAAATCTTAGAGCTAAATTTAGGGACATCTCTATTCAGAAGAATTATTTTTTGTAATGTATTTTACAGATCATTGGGGAAACAGCTCATTATTTCCACTTAGTCAAACTGCATACATACAAAATCAATAAGATGAAGTAAAACAATTCCATGGTTTGCCCCACCGACTTGACTCATAGATGTGTAGTCGCTCAAGATTCTTGTTTCCAATTTGACATGAGGACCAAAGGAATCTTAAGGGTATTTTGCCAACCAGCCTGTTACTGTGAAGCGTCCCTCAACCTGGTGAGTGAGGAGCCTGAGAGAATTTGATCCTGGTACTTGGCCAGGCTGTGTAACTGTCTGGAGACGCCAAGGCCTCTGCAAAGCTCCCGTGGTCTGTTACTTGGACTCAGTGATCAAAAACTGAGATGGACTAGGGCCTGATGGAAACTTTGCAATAGGAGCTGTAAACATCAGCTCTACCATCTCACAAAAGATGGGCTGAAATGCAGAGAACAAGAACCCTGGAAAGCAAACCCTACTTTCCTGAGCTTCCCACTTGGACAAGATGGCATCTGCCTCTGAGGTTCCGAAGAGCATCTTTCTGTGCCCAGAAGAAGGCCCAGAACTCTGATTTCGGTGTATGTTGATGTGTGTGTGTGTGTGTGTGTGTGTGTGTGTGTGTGTGTGTACATGCGTGTGTGTGAAAAGGCAAAACTTACTGAAAACCAGTATTAGTCCCCAACACTGGAAAAAGGAAAAGCTTTATTTTTGAAACTTTTACTGCTCTTCTGTATTGTTGTAAGTTAATATAAAAATTCCCTTTAGTTCTTTTGTTTATTTAAAAAAAACTCTATTTTTAAATAATGATTCTGGAGTAACTAAAACTCTGTCTCCTGAGGCTCTTCTCAGCTGTGAGAGTTTGTTAAACCACCCTTGTTTTTACGACGTTGGTATTTCTGAAGAGAGTTGGGTGGGTATTTTGTCGGATTCTCCTCTTCTAGAATTTGCCTGATGTTTTTTTCTGTGATTAGGCAGAGGTTGCAGATTCTGAGGACAGAAATCACAGAGGAAAAGTGTCATTTTCATCACATCACATCAAGGTTACAGAATATCAGCGTAAATTGTGATTGTTGATCTTGAGCTTAATTACCAAGCTGAGGTGTTTGTCAGATTTCTCCGCTGAAAAGCTTCTCTTGTCTCTCTTCTGTCTTCACTTCCACACTCTGCTCTTTGGAAGGGGAGCACTGTGCACAGCCCACACTTCAGGCGTGGGGGCTTGTGCCTCTTGAGAGCACAGTGGGTATATAAGTTCTTTGAGTTTTCCTACACAGAAAATTTCTCTTTCTCCCTTCCCAGAATTTAATAATTTATTCAAACACTTTCAGTATTCGCTCATTGCATTTATCTTATTGTTGAAATATAATCCAGGGTGACTATTTTATTGTTCAGATTGCTCTAGAATTAGCCACAGGGAGTTCTGTCAGCTGGTTCTGGGACTTATTCGCAATGTTCCCATCAGTATGGACTTTTTTCTATATCATGCATAATAACACTTCAGTCAGTGATGGATCACATGCGTCACCGGAGCCCCGGAATAAGAATGGAGCTGGGAAGTTCCTGTCATTGGGCAGCCAGTGTAGCGACCTGCGCGTGACGATGCTGATACACACGCACCTGCCATGCACTCAGTTCCATCACAGTACAGGACAGTTATATATCACACAGAACACGTGATGATGTGAATAAGTGGCATAGCTTATTCTTTGATTTTTTTTAGGTTTTTTTTTTTTTGAGACAGGGTCTCACTTTTGTGGTTCAGGCTGGACCTGAGCTCAGCCTCAAACTCACATCACAGCAATCCTCTTGCCTCTGCCTCCCGAGTGCTGGGATTACAGGCGTGAGCCACCACGCCCGGCACTGTGGTATGTGGTACTGGTTGCTGCTGGGTGTGGGTCTCCACACCCAGTATTTTATGTGGTTACCGGGGAATCGAACCCGGGCCCCCGCGCCAGCAAGACAGGCGCCGGAACCACCGAGCCAACTCCCCGGCCCAACTTATTCTTTGATTTTTAACTTTGTTTAACTGTATTGCTTCTGCTTATACAAATCATTTACTGTAAAACGGTATTCTCTCTTTAGCCATTGGGGTTTCAGATATTTGTGCTTGCTCAGTCTCTTAATTGCATCAAAAGGCCACCCTGAGTGGTCGGGCTGTACCAATCGGGTTCACATCAGTGCACTCTGTACCCTTTACAGGAGGACGACATCGCCTAACAGTGATTTCTCAGAATGTACCCTTCACTAAGCACCACATAATTGTATTTCTTTACTTACTGCCATTACAGGATGCTCCGCTTGTATCTTTCCTGCCATAGTGTTGCAATCAGCTGTTTCCCCCAAAGAACACTGCTTAATTTTGTTAGAGAATAGAATTAGAAAGAAAGCTCTGGACTCTCTCCAGTGTGGTGTTAACTTACTCGCTCTCCTTACATGTTGGGTACTGATGTGTGAATATACCACAATTTATTTCTCTATTCCACAGTGAAGGACACTCGAGTTGTTTTCAATTTACGTTATTACAAATGCTGCTGCTATGAATAGTCTTATGTATATATTCTTACATATATATTCCTGTTGAGTAAGTATCTAGGAATGGAATTATGATATTATAGATTCTGCATGTAATCAGTTTAAATAATACTGACAAACAGTTGGAAAGAGCAGAGGAAGGAAGGAAGGATGGAAGAAGGAAGATAGGTATAGGTTCTAAATGTCATTTCTTTCAGGTCTTCTGAACTGATAGAGCAGACAGATGTAGGCACATAAGACATAAGTATGTGATATATAACCATTTATATCTACATGAGCTAAGTATAAGTGCTACTGAGCCTTCCACCTCTCACCCTTCCCCTGGGGATTATCCTGATCTCTTGCCCTTGCTTGTCTGTAACTTCCCAGCCCAACAAAGAGAAATCTAGGTCTTTAGGAAATGTACATACAGGTGAGCCAGTGCTACCACTTTGTAAAGATTTTTCAGACATCTTAGTCTCTGTCTCTGTCCATGTTTTTGCCTTTGTATCAGTATTTCTCTAATGTACATGTATATATATTTATTTTCACATTAATCTTTTAATTCTTATATGCAAATTTTTATTGCTCTCTTTTTCATGTAACTACATATTAGAAGCATCTTTTTTTTTCCCCCAGAAGCATCGTTTTATGCTAGGAAATTCTGGTTGGCACCTTTGTTTTTAAATGTGTGGTTTCCATAAGTTAACTAGTCCCTTGCTAATGAGTGCTTTGGTTGAGTCTAAATTTGTCACTATTACAAAGCAAGTCTTCGGGCACATTACTTCTGTGTGAAATATTCCTAGAAGTGGAATTTGTACTATGGAGATGAGTCTTTAAATTTTCTAGAACTTTGCCAGAAGCTAACACTTCATTTCTGCTGGACTTCCAGCAGGGGTGCGGGTCCCCGCTGCTATGTCCTGGCCTCACTGTGGAGAGGGACTGTCAGAGAGGCTCCGATCCAGTTTGTCCTCTGTTGCAGGACCGAATCCTTCATCCTCGCTGCTGCCCGGCATCCTTGACCTTTGGGCAGCATCTGGGAGCCCTCAGTGAGGACCTGGGTCGCTGCACTCCACTGTTCTCTGACCTCAGGGGCCCTGAGTCCCTCGTGTCTTCTGTGAGCCCCACTCCCCTTCCTCTCAGGATCTTCTTCTTCCCCTCCAAGCTCCTCCCCTTTCCCTCGAAGCTCCTCCCCTTCTTCCCCAAGCTCCTCCCCCTGAGTTTCTAGGTCAATCCAACCTGACCTACTTGATTTTTTTTTTTTTAAGGTTTTTTGAGACAGGGTCTCACTTTGCAGTTCAGGCTGGCCCTGAGCTCAGCCTCAAACTCACATCACAGCAATCCTCCTGCCTCTGCCTCCCAAGTGCTGGGATTACAGGTGTGAGCCACCACGCCCGGCACTGTGGTATGTGGTACTGATTGCTGCTGGGGTGAGTCTCCACGCCCAGTATGGTATGTGGTTAGCGAGGATTGAACCTGGATCCTTGCGCTTCCAAGACGGGCGCCAGAACCACTGAGCTAAATCCCCGGCCCCATGACCTACTTGATTATTGACTGCTCCTTGTGCAGCAGCCTCTGCTTTGTCCCCAGAGCACCATTCACACATTTCTTTAAACACCTGAGGTGGGTGAGCCCTTTACAGATCCAGCCAGAGAGAATACGAACTAAATTAAATCTTTGCTCAAAATTTGACCTAAACCCAAGACAAAACTTACTGAAAATCAGGAGGCAGAGGCTTTGTATTTAACATCTAGTGTGCTGAATCTACTAATCTCTGCTCCGGCGTCCACTGCAGAGATCGCTGCTGAGAAGCCCGCCAGGCCTTTCTTACAGGCATCTCCTTTAAAGAAAGTCTAAGGCATTCGAAGTCTCATGATGTGACGAAGCGAAGTTCTGATGAATGGCCAATAACAGGCAGGAGGGCTTGGAACCCTCCTGAATGTGCATCTTCTCTGTTTACAGTCATTTGCCTCATGCAACCATCGTGGCTGGTGAATGTAGCGCTCTTGGTATGTAGTGTGCGTTCGGTAAACAGTAACAGCCCTACCACGCTGTTTATGGCGAGCTTATCATGCATAGACACTGTTCTGAGTATTTCACCTGGGCCACCTAATTTTATTCACTACGATGTTGCGAACTGGATGCAGTCCTTTTCCAGAGGAGGAAACTGACACGGAAAAGGGGAGAACAACTGCACAACGAAAGCGGGTCGTGGGGGCCGGGTCTCAGCTCAGTCCTCTGTGTCCCGAGCCTGGGCTCCCGCCCCACGTGCTCCTCTTGTGGGCACAGCTGCCTGGGCGAGGAGGGCGCCTTGGAGTTCAAACACTCCTCCGTAGTGTTTTTCCAGAGTGGTGATACGCTGGTTAAACAAGCCCCTCAGAGACTCCGGCAGTGGACAAAAGTGCCCTGGGCCAAGCCGTGCAAACCCAGGGTGGCTCCGCTGCTGTTCTCTCTGCAACGTTTCCCCTCTCGCCTTTTTCTACCTCACTGATTGTGATGCTGGAACCACAGCAGCCTTCGTACACAAAGGAGGATGGAAACTGGATGTCAGGGTGAAGAGACAGAAAGACGGACGGAGGCTGAGGTGTTGGCAGCGCCGGAAAACCTCTCGCCGTCCTGGGGTGCTTACATCCAACTCTTCCGGGAGAAAGAGTAGTTATTTTCTCTTTAGCTGATTCCGTTTAGTCTGGCTTCTATTATCTGCAGTTAGTAGCAATCTGAATTGAAACAAAACCTCAGCAGTCCTTGTAGGTCCCTTTAGACTGGTGGTAGTGGGGGGTGGGGGGTGTGCGCATGCGTTTTACTTTATTAAGCGCTGAGCCTCAGTTTACTTTAATGTTCTTATTTCTTATGTTATACCTTACGACCTCTGAAAAGCAGATACGTAGCATTACCATTAAGAAGGAAAAGATGCAAGAAAAGGAAGGAGGGGAAAAGGAGAGGGAGGTAGACAGGGAGGAAATTATCACAGGCTGAGTACAAATGCCATAACCCAGGTTAAAGCCCAGTTTTTCCAGCACCATTTGTTAAAGAGGCTATCTTTCCTCCACTGAGGATATTTGGCTCCTTTGTCAAAGATGAGGTGGCACAGTGTATCTGAATTTGATTTTGGATCTTCTAATCTATTCCACTAGTCTTTGGGTCTGTTACTTTGCCAGTACCATACAGTGTTTTTTTTTTTAATTAATTAATTATTTATTTATTTATTTTTTAATCACAGTGGCTTTGTAGTATAGTTTCAAGTTGGGGATTGTGATACCTCTTACCATGTCCTTGTTGACTAGAATTGCTTTTGCTAGGCTAGGTCTCTTATGGTTCCAAACAAATTTTTGTATTATTTTCTCTACATCTGTGAAATATGCTGTTGGGATTCCAATCAGCATTGCATTGGATCTATACAATAGTTGTGAGAGTATAGCCATTTTGACAATATTGCTTCTTCCTATCCAGGAACAAGGGGTGTCTTTCCATTTTTTGATATCCTTTTCAATCTCCTCTTTCAGGGTGTTGTAGTTTTCAGAGTAGAGTTCTTTCACCTTCTTTGTTAGGTTGATTCCTAGATATTTCATGCTTTTGGATGCTTTTATGAAAAGGACTGACTTTAATAGCCTAGATATGGCAGTTATAGCTGTGTAAACTTTTATGTGTGAGATAGGGAAATGATAGAGACAGCCTCTTGAATTCAGTGTTAGTGAGGGTGTCACACGTGGCTGGATAGACCTCTTGCCACCTCTACTGGATTGTGGATGATGCTGGGAGGCCATAAGATTAAAGTAAGTGTGGCTGTTGGGAGAAGGGCTGGTAAATGGTTTCTATAAAGGGATACATAGTCAGTTGTTTTGGGAGCCAACAAGAAAAAGGAAGTATATTATGTATATAATTATATAACCAGAGAGAAAATACATTTCGTTTTTTTTTTTGAGACAGGGTCTCACTTTTGTGGTTCAGGCTGGCCCTGAGCTCAGCCTCCAACTCACATCACAGCAATCCTCCTGCCTCTGCCTCCTGAGTGCTGGGATTACAGGCAAGAGCCACCACCCCCGGCACTGTGGTATGTGGTACTGATTGCTGCTGGGCGTGGGTCTCCACGCCCAGTATGGTATATGGTTACCGGGGATCAAACCCAGGTCCTTGCGCTTGCAAGACAGGCGCTGGAACCACTGAGCTAAATCCGCAGCTCGAAAATAAATTTCTATATAATTTTATTGCAAAATTTAAAGCTTTGTGAACCCTAAATTTGAATTTCACATGATTATCATATGTCATATAGTCTTATTAATCTTAATTTTTTTCAACCTTCAAAAAAATGTAAAATCCACCCTTAGCTCCCAGGACATATGAAAACAAGTGGTGGAGTGGGTCAGACTAGTGGCCTGTGGTCTCCACCGAGGCTGGGTTCCTCATCGGCAACACTGACTCAGTCTCTCACCGTGTGTTTTCACAGCAGCTGCACCTTTGTATATCTCAGGTCACCCACTTCCCAAACATCTGAAAGTACTAATTCTGAATGTTTGGATGTTTCCTGCAGGCTGTGTGAAAACACAACCTACTGATCAAGCAGAAAGTTAGAGGCTAACATCTGAATAGGCCACAGCCTCCACGTGGAAATGTATTGATAATTGGGCCTCCAGTCCTGTGCCTTCTGGCCAAGCTCATCACAGGGTCAGTGCTGGTTGAAATCACAGGCTCAGCACAAGCCCTGCTTCCTTGGTCTGTCAGGAACAAGCACCCATGTGAAGCCTCTCTGCTGTTTATACACACAAATCAGATGAAGAAAAAAGCCAGTCTGAATCTCACTGGTAAGCAGCAAGGAGAAAACACATGACAGATTCCAGGGCACCATTTAATTGATCAGAACTCAGGGTTTCTTTCTGTTGGAGCCAAGGGACTAGAGAATCTCCTGAGACAGGGAGAGTGGGCCAGACAGGGATGCAGAAAAGCTGGGCAGCAGGCAGACAAAGCTGGTCAGGACAAGCTTGGTTCCAGTGATGCGCAAAGACTGGGTGGCAGGAGATCTGAAAGTAGCAGATATGGTGCATGAGCATGAGACTGAGAACCAGCACCAGGCTGGTGAATGACAGAGAAGAACAGGCAGAGTCTCGCAGGCCACAGAGGCAAGATCGGGGCCTTCCTGCCTGGTCCCCCCTTTGGCCCAGTTTCCTTAGTCCATCACCTCCCCTTCCTCAAACTGAAGGCCAGTGATAGCTTAGGTCACTGAATATGAGGCTTCTTTTCATTGCACTCTTTCAACATTTTAACATTCTGTTTTCAGCAGCCTGAAAATCTATGTTCCTGAGAGATTAGTAAAACACTTTTCTGGGTGCATCTGGTAGGCCATGAGGGCCTTACCTGGGGGTCTAGCCCCTTCCTCCAGGCACTGTTCCGCTGCCTGCTTCCCGTACCATGTGCTCAGCAAAATTCATCTCCAAGCCCCTCCACCATGACGGTTTTGTCTCAGAGCCAGCTAGCCATGAACTGAACCCCCAAAAGTCATAAGCCAAATAAAACTCTCCTCCTTTTAGTTGTAGATGCCAGGTATTTTTTTCCCCCATTAATATGATAGCTGACTGATATAGAAATTTGGTACTAGAGAAATAAGAGAAATAGAATCATTTCTGTGACTATAATCATGTGACTCAGAAGGCTTTGGAACTGACTGATAGAAAGGAGTTTGGAAAAGTATGGAAAAGGGAGTCAGAGGAATCCTTGATTATTATAAGCAGAGATTGATGGGTAATTCTGCTTGGAACTCAGAAGACTAAAATGCTGAGAGGAGCACAGACAGTAAAAGATAAGCTCAGATGATCTCTGTGAAACACTAGGATTCTACCACTAAGAATTGGCCTAAAGGCTATGAATGTTACTGTCTGGCAAAAATTTTGTCTACATTTTCCCCATACTTTAAGACTTTTCGAGAAGCTGAGTTAAAGGCTACAGATGTACAGACCTGGCAGAAGAAATTCCAAGAGAGCTCAACATTCAGGCTGTGATGTACATACTAATGGCTGCTTTTACCCAGATTTATAGTGAGAACTTTTGAAATATGTAAAATTTGGTCCCCAAAGAAACATATGTAAGGTTGGGACCAAAGGACTTGTGGTTGCCCAAGAGATTAGCACCATTAAAAAGATATTATATACTTTGAACTAGAACAAAAAGAAAATACCTTGAAAGTATCTTAAGAATCAGCAAGACTTCACACATCAGAGGTTTGTGAATATGACAGTGTAAACCTTCTGTTTGAGAAGAGCCCTAAGTTCTCCTCCTTGAGAAGAGCTACTAGGATCCATTGCACTGTGCTCAGCCATTCAGACATTAGAGGCTGCGCAGCCATCATCCAGGGAGGCCTGGCTACGCCTCACACAGTGGGGTGGGAAGACCTCAGCACCTTCTTCAGTGTTCGTGTGATGCTGATTATTCAGGAATGCAAAATGCAAGAGTTGGGAGGCCATGGAAGCTTCCACCGAGGTTTAAAAAGAAAGCCTGGAAGCTGGGCAATGTGCTCCTGAGCTGGGGATATGTGAAGCTAAAGGAATGAAGTGTGAGGTGCATTAGAAACTGGAGGTCAGAGGTACAGGAGTGGGAAATATTCACCAGGAAATCAGTGGTCTGCCAGGCACCCAGCCCAAGAGGAAGCTATGGAGGTGGCAAACCAATGAGCCCATAGAGAAGAGGCCAAGCGATCCCTTTGGAGCCCATGTCTCACTACCATGTATCCTGGAGCTAGACGTGGAGCTACAGGATGTAATATTTCCTCCACTGGGTTTCAATCTAGTTGTAGTCTAATTCTTTTTCTATCCCCCTATTCCTCTTATTTGGAATGAAAATGGTCGGGGCCGGAGATTTAGCCCAGTAGTTCTGGCGCCTGCCTGGCAAGCACAGGGTCCTGAGTTCAATCCCCAGTAACTATATACAACAATGCCAGATATGGTGACTCACACCTGTAATCCCAGCACTCAGGAAGCAGAGGCAGGAGGACTGCTTTGAGTTCGAGGCTGAATTCAAGACCAGCCTGAACTACAAAGTTAGGCCCTATCTCAAAAAAAACCAAAAACAAAAACAAAAATAGAAAAGAAAATGTTTACCTTGTGCCATTGTACCTTGAGATTATATAACTTGCTGTTTGATTGTTACAGAGGCTCATAACTAAAGTTTGCCTTCACTATCATAGAGTTTGGACCTGTACTTTTGATCAATGGTGAAATTGCTGAGATTTGGGGGGAAGGGATTATTGCATGTTTTGTTGGATGCAGGATAGTTGCATCATGTAATGCAGCATTATGAAATTATTATATCTATTTAGAGATTGAGTGCAGTCTAAAGAGGTGTATTTAGGTGTCAAGTTAACAAGAGGTGGAGCATGATGGTTAAACCTGATTGCATCAACTGTAGGTTGTGGAGGTGCCTATGCCCTGGGACCTGTACCATAACCCAAGCCCCTTCCTCTCTGGCCCTGATTCCCAGTTCCTCTCTGAGAACTAAGCCATCTGCCCCACCACACCCTTTCATGATTCGGCCTTGAAAACAACCAACCATGGAATGACTCCTCTGCAACCATGCGCCGAGTCAACCTGTCCTCCCTTTAAGTCATGTGTCTGACATTTTCTCCAGGAACAGGGGAACCATCATCTCTCTAGCTGACACCTTTAGAAAACACAGACACAATCTTCAGGTCCCACTCTCGTTACTCCGCCTGGCCAATGCACTCTCCGATGCACTTTGCCCCACCCCCATGCTCTTCGGCCCTGGATCACAGGGCCTTTCCTACCTCCTGTCTCTCCTGGTCACAAAGGCTGAGACACGGGCACACCTAGCTCTGGTTGTATTGCTAGACGGTTGCACAAAGAGCCTCATGTCCTAGGTGATGAAAGACCATTTCTCTGTCAGCTCAACCCCTGGATAATGGACAATACTTCATTACTAAATCTGGGTCTCAACAGGATCTTTCCCAAAGTGACTGGTTTCTCAAAGATGAGGGGTCTTTAATTAGTTTCCTTAAAAAAAAATAATAAACATTTGACCCAACAAGTTTGATCCTAAGTGTATGCCCAAGAAATAAAAACATATGTCCACACAAAAGGTACAAATATTTATAGCTGCCAAATAATTATAACAACCAGAATGTATAAACCACCTAAATATCTCTCAACTGATGAATGGAAAAACAAATGTGATACAACTGTAAAATAGGATATTCATGAGCTATGAAAGGCAAAGACATTCCAGTATATAATATGACACAGATAAACTTCAAAAACATTGTACTCAGTGGATGAAGCCAAATAAAAGGCCACATGTTGAAAGAAGTTTACCAGAACAGGCAGATCTGTAGACATGGTAGGTAGACTTGTAGCTGTCAGGAGATGAGTGCAGGCTGGCAGGAAATGGCCTTGCCATGTGCAGGTGCCTCGGGCTCTCAGCTCGCCCTGCGCCAAACTCAGCTGGCATCTGCCTTCCAACCTGCTCCCCTCACAGGATGACCCCCAGAGCTCCAGGGGCCCAGGCTGCTCTCGTCATTGCATCCCTACTGTGCCAGCCGCAGCTACTCGGCGTCCTGGCCCACCCGCCTCTGGCCCATCCCCACCGCCAGCGACCTTCTCCTGCTCTGGGCCTCTCTCACAGCAGCCTCCTGGCTGACCCCGCTCTAGCTGTGTCTAATTCTGTCTCTGTTTGCTCCTAGATGTTTTTTACTCTAAAAATACAAATCTGATAGTGGGACTTTCTCCAAAATCTGTTCTTATCACAATGATTCCTGTCCAAGCAAGAAACCCAGAGTGCCTTGGGCTGCTTTCCTATGTATCTCTGCCTGGCTGCACCATCCACAGCTGCTCAGCACCCTGACCCAGTTCTGCCTTTTGCAAGTTTTCCATTTGGAGTAAACATATTCTGGAAATAGAACTGATCGCACAACATTGTGAATGTGCTAGAAACTATGGAACTGTATAATTCTAAAGGGGTCAATTTTATGTTATATGAATTTTACTTCAACAACAATAAATTTAAAAAGAGAGTGAGGGCAGTTTGTAGCTTCCTATGTGCTGAGTCCCTGGAGCAGTAGTAGCACTTCTGATGGTCTCATGTCCCTGCTGCTGCAGTTCCTGAAGCCTAGTAGGCCTTATCCAGGTGAGGACTCTTAAGGAAGGAGAAATACAGAACCAGCCCTCTCCAGCCCCTGGAGAAGGCTGTGACCTCTGTCTCCTGGCACCACAAACACAGACTTTTGTAGATTTCTTTGGTTCATGTGTATTCTGATGGATTCCATTGTGGGCACTGTTGGTTCCCACTGGTCTGGAGGCCCAGGACTTGTTTGGCCAGGGCTCCACGTCCTTCCACCTTAGCTGAACCGAGTGCCCAGCTGTTAAGAAGTCTGCCCCACAGCTCCATCCTCAGGATGGGGCCATCCACAGTCTCACACGTCAAGCGTAGGTGATGCACCTGGCCTCTATGCCAGGCACTGTCCTGGGCCAGGGGTGCAAGGACAAGCAGGACACAGCTGCTGCTCTCCAGGAGTCGGGGTGCAAAAGACAGAAAGCCACTGTGCCAGTGCAAGTCTTTGTGGCAGAGAAGATGCGTGAGGGAGTTGACAGAGAGCCAAGGAGGGGCTCCCTCAGCCAGATGTGGGTGAGATGAGTTCACCAGAGAAGCAAGACAAAGGGATTTTCAGAGCCAAAGGCCTGGGAAACACACTGGAGCCTTGAGGGAAAGGACTGAGGATGGACTAAGAGTGCGAGGAGGATGAAGATGAGGGTGGATAGCCGAGTAGGGACAAGACTTGCAGTGATTTGTGCCTGAGGCTCAGTTTGGAATTTATCTTGATACCAACAAAAACCATTCAAGAATTTTAAGTTGGAAAATCCCACCATCATATTTGCATTTTTAGAGGAAAAAACGTCTGGGAGCAAACAGAGACTGAATTAGACAGAGCTGGAGCGGGGTCAGCCAGGAGGCTGCTGTGAGAGATGCCCAGAGTGGGAGAAGGTCACTGGCGATGGGGATGGGCCAGAGGCAGGTGGGTCAGGATGCCAAGTAGCCGCAGCTGGCACAGTAAGGTCAGGGTGCGATGATGACAGCAGCCTGAGCCCTTGGAGCTGTTGCTCGGCTGGGGGTCATCCTGTGAGGGGAGCAGGTTGGAAGGCAGATGCCAGCTGAGTTTGGCCCAGGGCGAGCTGAGAGCCCAAGGCACCTGTGCACAGCGAGGTCAGCTGCCCACGTGTGATGCAGGCTGGAAGCGAGCACAGAGAGCTCACGTGACTGTCTCTGTGCACATGCCCTGTTTCTCCTCCTCAGAATCTCGCTTTGGGGAGCCATGACCCGGAAGCTGCAGGTGACTACTCTTGTCAAGGTTACTCTGTTTAAATTCCTTCTCCTTCTTGGCAGTGATCTCATGCTTTTCACTTCTCCCTTTAAGTGGAAATACATAAAAGGATCTTCACCCTCCGTGGGGACTTAGATTTTTTTCCTCTCAGCCCTCACACCTGCTACTGTTTCCTCTGCTATTAAAGTTCTGTGTGACTGGGTGGCATGTTCCAGCCATGCTAATCAGGGTACAGGGACCTTGAGAAGTGTCAGGAGGGAGGTGTGAGAAAGTGACACACAGCAGCAGGGAACAAATAAAGACATATCGCAGCCCCGCTGTCTCTGCCGTACCTCGGGACACAGGATCACTGGTGGCCACTCTGATACCTCCTGCCTTCTATCACTCTCCTTCCCAGCCACCTCTGGGCACATCTAGGTCTGCAGGGCACCTGTCCTGGCAGAGCCCCTCCTCCAGGAATGCTCCCAGACTGTGCCTGCTGCTCCCCATCTGTACTGGTTTCCTACATTAGAAGCACAAGTGCCGGAAATGTATATGTTACAATTCACTGTCTTGCAGTTGTGCAAATCAGAAATCTGACACGGGTCTCCCTGGCCAAACAGTAAGGTGTTGACAAGCCATGCTTTTCCTGAAGCTCTGGATGAACATCCATTTTCTCATCTTTTCAGCTTCTATAAGGCACCTTCATTCCTCAGCTTCTGTCCGTCTTCTAAGATAGCAGCAGTGGGCTGAGTTCTTATGCTCACAGCATCTCTAACCTGCTCCTCTACCTCCTCTCCCCTATGGCTTATCCGACATGTCTTATCTGTTTTGTGCTGGGAAAAGAGAGCACCTAAGACTGGGTAATTTGGGGTCAGTTCCTGTGCACTTCTCTTCGAGGTATAGTTTAGGCAGATCTTCTGTGGGGCCCTTTACCTAATCATTGCAGTTATCCTGAACTCTTCCAGCATTGCTCTGATCAACCGCAGTTACAGCATGGCTTGTGTCCTGGTCCTCCACCTATTGTATCGCTATGGCTTAGACTGTGATACTGTTGGGAGGTGGTGGAACATGGCTTGTGTCCTGGTCCTCCACCTATTGTATCGCTATGGCAGCCTGTGATACTGTTGGGAGGTGGTGGAACTATTTTGGGAGGTAGGGCCTAGATCGCCAGAAAGATGAGCTTAAAGGGGACACTGGGATTCCTTTATCTGTAGGGAACTGGATCTCTAGGGTCTCGTCCTCTCTCATAAGGACATCAGAGCTACAGTCTTTGATTAGCATCTACCCTTATAACCTCATGTAGCCCTAATCACTTCCTAAAAGGCCTAGTTTCCAAATAGTCACATGCAGCATGGGAGTTAGGGCTCCAATGTATCAATTTGGAGGTATCTTAGTTATTTTCTCCTTACTAGAACAAAATACCCAACACCCACAAATTCAGAGAGGAGAGGTTTATTTTAGCAGTTTGTATAGGTTTTGTCCATACTCAGCCAGCTCCAACACAAGGTACCACACCAGAGGGGCAGCACAGAGGAGAAACAGTCCATGGCATAGCAGGCAAGAAGCAGCAAGCCTTCCTTTATTCTCTTTTTATTCGACTCAGCCTACAAACCTACTTGTTGGGACCACCAGTACACACGGTGGATCTTTCCTCTTCAGTGAATCTGTCACCGTGGTCTATCCACTTGTATGAAGGCCACACAGTGTGCAAGCAGTGGAGTCAGAATTCAAAACTGAGTTGCAAATGGCAGTCTGCACTCTATCGCTCTTCTGTGTCTGGGTCACAAAGAATGGTCGTAGGAGGCTTAGAATAAAGGGCAAGCAGCTTGCTGCCCTGCCTGGATCCTACCTGGCTCTGGGCATGAGTGACTCAGGAGATTATCTCTGCAAGGGGAATCAGGAGGACAGAGCTGTTGGGGTTGGGGCACAGTGGGGGCGTCGACTGGCGCCTTATCCTGGATTTCCCTGAGCCCTCCCACCTTGGGTTTCTCTTCTTCAGCAGGCTCATGTTGCAGAGGGAGGCATAGCCAGTCCTAGCTTGTTTGCCAATTTGTTATCTTGCAAACAAATCTTGCCTTGTGGTATTGTGACTGACTGTAATAGGAAAAGAAGTTCATCTGTTTTCAATTCTGCAATGTGGGCCGACATATAAAGGGCCTGTCTGTTTTCAGTCTACCTATTAACTTGCCTCTTGCTGCATCTCCAAATAGGTTCTGCTCCTAAATGAGGGGATTTTACTGAGGTAGAGTGAGCGGAGTAATATGTTTGTGTATATTCCCCAAATGAGAGAAGGGAAAAGGAACAAAGGCCTGTCCTATCTACAGCCAATAAACCTGAAGGAATGGAGAAAAATAAAAATCCAAATCCTTACCTGTGAAAACATTTTGCTTATTGGAGCTGATAAGGAGCATTGTGTGTGTGTGTGTGTGTGTGTGTGTGTGTGTGTGTGTGTGTGTGTGTGTGTGTGGTTAAGCCGCTGAGCTCTCAAGGTCTTCCTGAGCATCAGTGTTCCTTGCTGCAGAGGTGTGTCACCTCAGTAAGCCTGGGCATGCCTTTTTATCTGGGGACACCGCGGTGTTGGAAGGACCTAAGCCAGAATACAAAGTCCCCCCTGTTCTCTTGAGGTTGAACAAGGCACACATCTTTCAAATCTCCATCCACTTCCCCTCGGGAGCTCTAAGCCAAGACCTGGCCAGTTTTCTCAAATTGAGCTGGAGAAGAGTGCATCATCTTGGCCTCTGCGGACAGATGCAGTCAGAGGGGAGGTCACGGGCCCAGGAGCTCAGCAGCCACGCTCCACCCCGTGTCTGCGGCCCTGACCGGGGCTCCTCCGGTGACAGCACCTGCTGGGGGTGAGGACGTGGAGTTAGTTCCAACACAGAAAGGAAGATTTAAATGTTCTTATTCTGTGCCCTGAAACATTGTTCATTAAAGCCCCAGTGTTTTAATCTCTTTTCTAGATTGCATTTCTTGATTTATCTTCCCCCTTCCTATATGGGATCCTAGTGACTTTCAATTACCATTATCTGTGAGGAGATGTGTTTGTGTACATAGCCAGGGGCTTTGATGTGCTTATTATTTGCAGAGCGGTTTTTGAGCCTTCCCAGGTTTTTTCTTGCTCACGTGATGCTACTTAAAATCTACTGTGTGTCTTCACACTCCGTCCCATTGGCTTTCAGACTGCTGGGCCTTTGGACTCGGGTGTCACCTGCTGAGATATGTATTATTCATAGATGCATCTGTTCTTAAGTAAAAAGACAAATAGACACTAATTCTTTTTTTCAAATTGGGATGTGGAGGGTAGGTGTGAAATCACAACTCTAATTTGTAAGCCTGCTGCAACATCCATTTCCTACAGCAAGGCGGGGGGGGGGGGGTGCGGGGGCGTGCCCAGAACCCTGCTGGGGACAGGTCTCCGCAGGCTCCATGTCATTCAGTTTTCTTCTTTTTCTCCTGGAAGGAATGGTGGGCAGGAAGAGTGAGAGCGTGTCCCTGAGATGCATTTCATTTTGCTCAAGAAATTTGCAGAATCTGAAAAATGGAGCAAACTGCACACTGTTGGAGAATCTTGCAGATCTTACATTGGTCTGAAATTTTCCTTTTTAAAATAAAATTTTTTAAGAATGGTCCCAATGCCTGCCTCACAAACACAAGGTCCCTAATTCGATCCCTGGTAACCAGATACCACAGCGCTGGGCATAATGACTCATGCCTGTAATCCCAACATTCAGGAGGCAGAGGCAGGAGGATTGCTGTGAGTTTGAGGCTGGCCTGAGCTACATATTGAGCTCAGGACCAGCCTGAACTACACAGTGAGACCCTGTCTCAAAAAAATTGTTTTTAAAACTGTTTCTGCTATGTTGCCCAGGCTGGCCTGGAATTCACAGTGATCCTCTTGCTCAGCCTCCTCAGAGCTGGGATTATAGGTATATACCACCAAGCCTAGCTAATCTTTGCTACTATTGAATAGTTGTTTCTAAAAATTTATTTTAGAATATTTGAAGTGGCCATCTATTGAGAATTATTCCTAACCTAGGCCAGGGATTTAGCTCAGTGGTTCCAGCGCCTGTCTTGCAAGCTCAAGGACTCGGGTTCATCCCCAGTAACCACATACAATACTGGGCGTGGAGACTCACACCCAGCAGCAATCAGTACCACATACCACAGTGCCAGGCGTGGTGCCTCCCGCCTGTAATCCCAGCACTCGGGAGGCAGAGGCAGGAGTATTGCTGTGATGTGAGTTTGAGGCTGAGCTCAGGGTCAGCCTGAACTACATAGTGAGACCCTGTCTCAAAAAAAAGAATTATTCCTAACCTTAATTGTTAGGTCAGTGCATTTAGTCTTTGGACCTCTTAGTTCCCCCAGGACTTGAACATTCTCCATCGATATTTCTCCTGGAACGAACTGGCTGCAGCAGCAATTCAGACCAGTGCAGCAAGAGGCTGTGTCTCCCGGAGCAGGAAAACCCAAGGAAGCTTCTGAATGGAAATGAATATTGTGAAGTTAGCAAAGCTACAAAGATCTTGTAATGTAGTTGAAGTGGGAAAAGAATCATCTCTTGGGTTTCTTGGGAAAGTAGGAAAGGATGACTGTGTATCACTTAACTAACCTTAGACAATCGCTAAGTAAACTCAGATAGACGGGGCAACGTGGAGGGAGGGACGGTGACTCTGATACTGCTCACCCTCAACAGCTGTTATTATTATACTATTATAACTAGGGAATCTGTGAGCTGAGATTTACAAGAAAGACACTAAGTAGGAAACAGCTAGAAACCCAACACTGCGTAGGCAGAGGAAGCCCAGGATGGCTTGTGTTAAAGGAAGCCATCTCCATGACAACCGCAGTGCCCTGGTGTAGCATATCCCCTGTCAAATCACCTGAAACACCATTTTGCTTTAGCTCAGTGATTCCCTGGCCATTCCAGGCATTTTAATAAGGAGGAAGAAGGTTTTTCTTCTTTTTAATGAGTAGCTTTTATTAATTTTAATTACATACATAATACACGAATTCTTTAAAAATTAAGCATTACATATAATGTGGAAATCCCCCTTGACCACTATCTCCATCCTCTCTCTGCCCCGGAGGTATCCGTCATTATCCATTTAATTGTCTACGCCTTTGAGCATACAGTCAAGACCCATATTATCCATCTTGCAGAAAAAGAACTACTGCACTATAGGCATAGGGGTGTGTGACTGTGTGTGTGTGACTGGTGTGTGTGTGTGTGTGTGTGTGTGTGTGTGTGTGCAGTACTGGAGATCAAACTCAGGCCCTTGTGCTTCCAAGGTAGGTGCAGTACCACTTGAGCTAATCCCCAGGCTTAGGTGCAGGCTGTTTCATGTGTAAGTTTTCATAGTGTGTCATTCAGCCCCTCAATTTCTGTTCACTTAGATCTTTTAAACCTTTCCATGCCAGTACATATAATATATTTTTAAACTATAAATAGGAGACTGGGAGTGTAACTCACTGGTAAGAGTGTTTTCCTGGGCCCCAAGTTTGACCCTTAGCACTGCAAAACAAAATCCTGACATTATGTGCTTATAGCACAGATGAACCAACTTAGACAACCACACGAGAGTGGTCATTTAAATTCCTCCTGAACCTAACATTTTTTTACTTACCAAAAGCAACCACAAAGGTGCTCAGAACTGCCTCTCTGGGGACATGGTTAAATTTTTGTCGAGGGTAGATTAAGAGAAGCCAGATCAATGGGTCATACACACGAGAGGCTTTTTATACTTCAATAGACCAAATTTCTCTGCAAAGTGAGCACATCAATTTACAAAGCTACAGACAAGTATGGCGATATCTTTTTCCCATAGCCTTTTTATGTTTTCAGATTTAACAGACTCAAAAGATATCTCCATTTTCCTGTTCACTAGCTAAGCTGAATATTTTTAGTGTATATTTACATTTCCTTTTCTGTAAATTACTATCATAGCTTTAGAATACTTTCTGTTGGGTGAGATTTTTAAAATTTTCTTTTTGATCTGCAGAGGTTCTTTATATATTCTAGATACTGATCCTTTACTGATGTATTTACTTTCTTTTTTTGATTTTTAGCTTCATTGGTGATGTTTTTGGCCATACAGAAGTTTGTACTTCCGACATAATCGGAAGTGGAAGTCTCTTGTGTGTTTTGGGTTTTGTGCCTTGTTCCAAAGTCTTTGTGATACCAAATCTTGGAAATGTCTTCCTACACGACAGTGTATGCCCTGGTGCCCACCCCGAGGACAGCTGCAGAGCTGTGAGCGGAAGGAGCCGCCCAGCTCTGTCCCGCAGAGGGCAGTGTGCGAGCGGCGCGCCCCCGCGGCCAAGGCCCAGCTCTGTCTCGGTGAGCTCGGAGAAACGCTGTGAAATCCACAGATCGAACAGGCGCTCAGGCGTCTCCTGCCCGGGCCTGCGTGGGTAGAGCCGGCTGTGAGCCGGAGGTTTTCTCCAGCTCAGCGGCGCGACGCCGCCTGCGTTGCCCACTCCCAGGGCTGAGTTGTGGCAGTTCCTTCTTCCCTGCTGTCGGGGTGACGGCCATAAGCGTCTCTCCCTGCAGGCCTGGAAGTGACGCTGCTCTCTGCTGTGCCTCCGCGGCTTCCCTGAACTGTGCACTTAGCTCCACGTCTTTGATCTCTGTCCAAACCCTGAGTAATACAGGAAACAAAATCTAACGTAATCCTGAAGCCGAGCACACCGGTCATCAGAATGCTCGTGTAGTTCTGCACCTCTGTTCCCAAGCACGGTGGTGGCTGATGTCCTCCCACCTTTCCAGGAGACACATCAGTGAGACATTGCGAACCTGCCGGGAAAGCCGAGCAGAGGGCTCAGGGCTGAGCTCAGGGTACAGCATTTGCTTAGGGCCTAGAGTGCTGGCTGGTCCCCAGCACCACCAAGAAACCCCCAAATTCTGCCCACTGCGTTCGTTTTTCTGCAGTTCTCTAATCTTGGCTTTTTTTTTTTTTTTTTTTTTTTTAGGTTTTTTTGAGACAGGGTTTCACTTTGTAGTTCAGGCTGGCCCTGAGCTCAGCCTCAAACTCATCACAGCAATCCTCCTGCCTCTGCCTCCCGAGTGCTGGGATTACAGGCGTGAGCCACCACGCCCGGCACTGTGGTATGTGGTACTGATTGCTGCTGGGCGTGAGTCTCCACACCCAGTATAGGTATGTGGTTACCGGGGATGGAACCCGGGTCCTTGCGCTTGCAAGACAGGCGCCGGAACAACTGAGCTAAATCCCCGGCCCTCTAATCTTGGCTTTTCAATTAACCGTCTCTCTCTTCGGACTAAAAATATTCTCCAATTCAGTTATAAACCTTAAAGGCAACAACTGGGAGATGAAAGGTTCGTAGGAACCAGTTTGGAAGCCATGATGGTGTGTCTAGCGGGATGGTGAAGGCATGGCTTGTGGATGGCTGCCGGAGGTGTAGACTGCTACGTAACCTTCTTCCACAGGGAGGCCTGTTCTCAGCGCTAAATCGCGGCCTAACCTGGCGGTCGGTTGGGGAAGTGATTCAGTTCTCATCTCTATACCAGACACCCTGCAACGTCAGCTGTCTCCCACTCCGTCCTTTCTGTCTCACCGGCTGCTGCAGGTGAGAGGGTGGGGCCTCGTGTTGCAGCTGGAGGGACAGGACCGTGATCAGCATGTCGAACAACCCTAATTCCGGGAGGGGTGTGGCCTCCTATGTTAGCCAAACATGAAACCTCCCCCGCAACACACACACAGAATGTCATTTTCGTCACATGTCCTTCTGGAGGCCACGGCTCTGCCTGTTTCCCAGCCTGGCCCCTACAGTCTACAGCCCTGGGCCAGGGACCGAGAGGAGCCAGGCCATCTTCCTGCTCGTGTCCAGTTCTCCCACCAGGGTTGTTCCATCTGAGCTCTGTTTAGACCATGTCCTTCTCCCCCTTCAGCACTGGGATTCGATCAGACCCCTGGGACCACTGTCATGGCCCAGTGACTTGCCAGGACTCCTGCTACCTGTGTTCCTTTCCTATGGCATACCCAGGGTGAGCTGTAGAAGTGAGAACCTGTCCACGGAACTCTCCATGGTCTTGCCCACCACTTCCGCTGACCCATGCTTCCCTCTATCGTGGCCTGAGTTCTTCATTTTTCTCCTTCACTCTCTCGTGTCTTTTTTCCATTGTCTGAAATGGTCTCTAAACTACCAATATTTGCCTTTGTCTAATTAACTCCTATGTATCCTTCCAAACGGAAGCAGCCCT
>PVIR01008142.1:0-57537 GCA_004026965.1 Petromus typicus
GACTGGCTGTTTTATAACTACATATGGGTCTACCATGGGGGGGGAATATATATATATGTATATATATATATATATATATATATATATAAAATCAGAATTTTACATAATATGGGAGCCTTTGGAATGAAATGTCAAAGATCTAGAGAAAATCAGCCATGTTTGTGCTTATATTGATAAAGAAAGGACAACTATGTAGAAATGCAATCATGTAAAGGGACAAATATGTAGAAATGTAATCATGTAAAAGGCAGGTTCCAGTGTAATGGACTAGAGGCCAAGGATTCCATGAGGTCTCTGTACCCAGATTCTTGGACTTACATCCTTTCCTCCTAAGTTCTAAACAGTACTCATTCTAACATGAGATCCTACTTCTATCAATAATTTAATTTCCTATCAGATCAGAAAGTTTCTTTAGATCTAGCTTCCACAAATTAAGGGAAGGGAAGAGTATGAAAAATATATGTATGTTTGTACTGTGGTGTTTGTGTGTGTGGGGGGAGGGAATTAAACTCAGGGCCTCACAGATATTAGACAAATACACTAAACCAGCTCCCCAATTTTTTTTGAAATTTCACAAAATATCTACTTTGAAAAAAGAAAACTATATTAAAAAAATATACTACAGAAACATAAATAGACATCTATTTTAGGTTTAAATATTATAATGTTTAAAATATTGATATTTTATATAAGTAAAATAATTATATTATAAGACATTAAAATATTATAAGCCAACTGTATAAAATTTCATATTAAAAGGAATTTTATCTTCACTAAAATTAAATTATGAAATAAGTTAACATTTTATTAAATTATTGAGATTTATCACATTAGTAACTTGTTAATTTTAGTTGACATTCTCACCTAAATGAATGCACTAATGACTTAATAGAAATAATTATTTTTATTTAAAAAGTAATGCATTCTCAAATTATTATGCAACAATAATATTTTTCATCATCTAAATATTGAATTAATGTAACTACTAAATGCATGATGTTCTTTATGAAAGAATTCACCAAATCATACTTTGTTAAGGAGAAAATTTCTTTACTGTTAGTATTGTTACTGGTGTAGGTAACAAAATAAAGACACTGTAGCATGAACGGTCAATATCTCATTAGTCCCACTAAACAAGATTTATATTGCAACACATCCTTGAGATTCAGCCTATAAATTATGCAGAACCTTTACCTCAACTCAGACATGTGTTAGCAAATGCAACTCAAACAGTAGGTAAATAAATGCATGCATGTGCTGGATTTAATCAGAAGCTATTTTTTTAATAATTGATTTTACTGGTACATTTTATATACACATTGTGAGCACAATCAACATTGAAAATTTGTACCAGTATATAACACGACTTCTCATTTTTTCCCATTTCCCTGGCCATCTCTCACCCTCTCTATACATAAAATTTGTTTCCTTCATTTAACATTGTATTTTAACTTAAATATTTCTCATAGGAAATGATGAATGCGGTTTTTAAAATAAAGTCGTATTTTATGATGGAGTATAGAGAACCTGTCATTCTGTTTTAAATGCTTAATAAGCACCTGGGCAGAAAGCATAGGTAATTAGAAATCATTTTCTAAATAATATAAAAATAAAATGATCAATGAACATTTTTGATTTAGGCTAATTCTTACTGTCCAGGTTAGAGAATCTTTACAAAGACCTTACATTTTCAAGTATTCTTCAATATTCTGTAATATTTCACCACACTAAGGCTTAAAAATAACACTATGGCATAAAAAATTCTGCACAAACAATAAAGGTAGTTAAAGGAGGGTTAATAAAACTTCCCTACAATAAGCATATTGATTGTTATATATCTATTTTCAATTTAGAAAATACATAATAACAGACATCATTAAGTTAAGAAGTGAGTTGAATTTGACTGTAGCTACTTTTACTATTAAGGGAAGTGAACGTGGTAGTTTTGGGAAGCTTGCTGATATTCACTTTCCCATCTAATAAATAAACATAACATTAATATCTCTCTCTCTCTCTCTCTCTCTCTCTCTCTCTCTCTCTCTCTCCCTCTCTGTCTCCCTCCCCGTAGAGAGATAAACCTGTCTCAAAAAAATCATCAATGGGGAAAAGGAGAGAGAGGGAAAGGAGAGAGCATGGAAAAAGGAACAATGGTGACAAGCACCACCTCCACACAAGGAATGTGAACTTCACACATGCCCCAAGCATGTATTAATTAAGATAAAATGAAAATATATAAAAGGGAGTAACAGCAATTCCCAACAGAAATTGTGAACTGAAAATTTGTATCAAGCCCTTAATATATTTCCATTATGTCTCTTGGAGGTGTATGACTCTGGTCCAGAAGGTGGCCTTTTTCCGTCTTCATTCCTGTCCCATTGCACTCTGCTGGCTCTAACACAGGTCTTGTGGGGATGCATTAATACTGACAAGTAGTATCCTGGATGATAGCTTTTATTTCAACTTCAAGGTTCTCATAGTAATCACGTCACAACTTCCCCTTAACACCTTTGATTAATGTCTAAGAAAATTGAACAAGATTTCTTCAAACTTTACTTTTCCATTCCTTCTTAGTACTTCAGATCTTTAATTATACATTACTATGGCTATCTTTATGCCATACATATCTTTCTCTCTCTCTTCTCCTTTATAATTGTTTCTCTATTCTGAATTTGCTTCCACCAATCATTTTTACTGCAATAAAACTTTTCCATCTTCTTTGATCTAGCCAAGTATCGCATATTCCTTTTCCTGTCTTTCATCTCTCTCCTTGTTTGTGTCATCTTCTACATATACAGACTACACAGCACATAGAACATATTGCTTTATGCTTCAATTGTGTCATTATCTTTTCTAACTTTGAAATTACAGTAAGGCTCTGATCCTTTGTAAATATCCATGTGATCCTAGCTCAAATACACACACACACACACACACACACACACACACACACACACACACACGTGCAGAAAACACACAGTTACATATACACGTGCAGAGATATATGAACTTTTCTGAATGTAATAGTTATGTTATTGTTATCTGAACTATGTTTGGCCCATAGAAATAAAACACTTTCCCTAATAAAATGAAATAATTTCATCTTTGAACCTAAAATATAATATCAATATAATTTACTCTGCAACTGTATTGAAGTAACATACTTTCTGACTGGTATAAGCAATATAAAAGTTAAGATAGATAATCCTGAATCAAGAATATTTTCATATTTACAAAAGCCGAAAATAACATTTGGGTTCATATATACATGCTACTATGTAAGGGACATATTGGCTGAAATAATTTTATAAATAAATTAATGTAGAAACTTAACAAGCTTCATCACGTGATGATAAAAGTCTAGCATTGAGGTTACTGAAAAAGAAAAAAAAAAAACCTTGCTCATCCTCAATGAATTAAAGCACTAAAATTTTTGAAGGAAGATTGATCCTTTTATAACTAGTCAAATTAAAATTTGGATAAAAATCATAAAAGGCATGTAAGTATATTTATATTGCTGTGTTTTACAAGAAGTGTTTGACAGTAACATTGCATACTAGCCAGAGTTTACAAGGCATTTCTCCAGCTAGAAATTGTAATTTAATCTTGAAATAGCAAAATCATGATGTCTATATTAAGTCCTTATTTAAACAGGTGTTATAACTTGATAGGAGATCTTTCATGAAGAATGTTGACAGACAACACTTTCTTAAAATATTAGATATTTCACTTCGTTTTTATAAATTTTCACTCCAAGGGATTGAACCCAGAGCATTAATACTAAGCTACCTGCCCAGCCCATTTTTGGTCTTTATTTTGAAATATGACCTTACTGAGTCCCTAAATTGCTTAACCTAAGCTCAAAATTGTAATCCTTTGCCTCAGTCTCTTGAAGTCTTGGGATGAAAAGAATAAACCACAATGCTTGGATAATTCTTGGTTTTAATATGATACTTTATAATATTCACTAAATTTAAAATAACTAAAGGAATAAAATAACTAACACAGTAACCCTCTCAGAATATTTTTTGGGACAAAAACCCTTAAAATCTACTCCCTCAGAAATTCTGAACTGTGTAAGGTATTGTGAACACAATTTAATTGATTTTAGTTATCGTCCTTCACAAATCTCAAAGCCTCAATGAAGAAAGTTCAACAGGCAAAAATACTGCTCATGATCTTTTACTTTCACAAGTAAACTATGTTGTTGTGCTTTTTGGGTAACAGAAACTTGAGCCAGTACAGTGAGTGCACAGAATCACCACCATATTCTGGGAGTGTTCAGAGAACACCTCCGCTTTTATTCAAGATACAGTCATTTATGTAGTAAAGGGTAGAGGGCTAAACATATGGGTCAGGTCAGTTGTGGATTGGCTGCAGCATGCACAGAGGAGGGTGGTTGTAGATTCATTGAAGAGGCAGTCCTAGTTTTGGCTGAGGCTGGAGTTACAATAAGTGAGCACAGCTGAACTCCAACCCAGCCAAACCTGGCTTTCACTTTCATATCCCCCTTTTCTTCACCTTCATTTTCATATGTTGTTGATTGAATATTATGAACACCTTATTAATCATTATAAAAATGTGTTTCCACCTCTTTAAATCAATCTTCTGTTTGCTAGAGTTAACTATATATGAGAAATAACTTCTGGTTATTGTATATAGTATACAGTTTAAAACATTGAGATATATTTTCATTTGCTATGTTGTATTTAACCTTTAAAAATTTGTTTGTCTTCACGTTTTTATTACCATATTGTGCTTTTGGCTGAGGATTTGGAGTCAAAGACAAAAGTGGGATATGCAGATGAAATCCAGGCTTGGCTGGGCTGGAGCTCAGTTGTGCTCACTTATCATGACTTGATCCTTGGCCAAAACTAGGACTGCCTCTTCCATGAATCTACAACCACCTCTGTGCATGCTTCAAGCAATCCACAACTGAACTGACCCATATGCTTATGCCCTCTACCATTTATTATACAAATGACTGTATCTTGAATAAAAGCAGAAGTGTTCTCTGAAACTCCCCTGAGTCTGTGTGGTGGCTGCGCACTCACCCTACTGGTCTGAGTTTCCATTACTCCCCAAAGCACAACAATGTAATGACAATATGTACTTAGATAAAAGAGAAAATGTAAAAATAAACTAACATGAAGGATAACAAAACAAAAAATAATATATTTAACTTCAATTAAGTCTGAAAATATCTTTCCACAGTCATACTGAATACATTTCACACAATTATAGTGCTAAATAATCAATTTGGTCAAATTATAGAAGCCAGGCTCCTAGTGACCATAATTTTCTGAGTGCTACCCAACTCCAACAGAAATATATTGAAAATATTTAAAAAATTAATTGTTTGATCTGTGTTAACAGTAAAGTAAAATTTGTAATAAACTCTTACAAACAGTTTGAAAAGTCAATTTTAACACGTAGGCTGAGCAAGAAAGATGATAAAAGAAAAATCCAATTTTTTAATAAAAAGTAAAGTAATTATTAAAGAGAGTGAGAACAGAGCAATAATAATATACATTATCATTAATATGCTTATGTATGTTACACATCCGTGTTCTTAAATATCAAATTAAACTCAAAGAAAATCATTGTCAACCTTAGCAGTAATTACATTTCATATTATTAATAATGTTCTAAAATATTAACAGAAATTTATACTTCTGACATTTTCTTTGCTTGAATTTCTATCTAGTTGAAGTTATAACATCATTTTACCTTTCAGTTCAGGCAATAATTTTACCCAATGGCTTTCCTTTTTTTGTCTCCCTGAAAATATATAAACATGCCTTCACCATTGCACACATTTTTTTTTTTTTTTTTGAGATAGCATCTTGCTTTGTAGTTCAGACTGGCTCTGAGCTCACTATGTAGCCCAAGCAAGACTGGAACTCACAGCAATCCTCCTGTTTCTGCCTCCAAGTGCTGGGATTACAGGCATGAGTCACCATGCCCAGCATTGTGGTGTGTGATTACCAAGGATCATACCCAGGCCCTTCCACTTACCAGGCAGGCCACTGAGTTAAATCCCTGGCCCAGGTATTTAATTTTCTAATAGAACTGAAAATAATTCACTGACTTGATAATAACTGTATGTTTTAATGAATTTATGTTACATAAGACTGAGTATGAGAGAGAAGGCCTAGAATATTTGCCATTGTCTCACATGATGAGAACTGCAAGAAGAAAAAAACAAAGAGAACTCATAAGTGCTTCTGGGGTTATTGACAGGGAAGCTGAAGGACACCTTCACTAAGAGACACCTTTTCTTAGTCTATTTTCTCAGTTAGTCCTCTTGAATATAAGAAATGACCTTCACAGTTAATTACAGTGACTTAGTCAGTATTTAAAATACAGCTGAAAAATAGTAACTGGTCATATCCACCTTGGCTGGAAAACAAATACATGATAACCAGGTGTCTTATTACTAACTTAGTATTAGATAAGAATTAAAATATACCAATAAAACTTACATATAAAATTATTTAAAACAATTCCAACAATTTTATTTGAAAAATAATAAAACAGACTTAGACAAGGTGTGTTGATATCACATGGTTTAATATCCAAGACAAAATCATATGCATTTTAACTGCTAAGATTCATTTTTCAGGAGGATCTGTGCTGTGAAATCAGAGGAATATATTTGCAGTCTGCTCTTGATATAGGAAAAATACAGTTCCCAACCTGTTATATTTCAGATGTGTGAGGCTTGCATCTTCCCCAATCAAAGAATGAATTCTAAGAAATGATGAAGATTAATAGTAAGAAATTTTATTCAGACCTAACTTCTGAAAGACAGGAGAGGTCCTTAAATTGGGTTCCCAGTAAGACTTGTTGTTGGGGTCATTCTTAGAGCAAAGGCATGGTGTGGTCACACTAGTCAACCAAAGGCCACCTGATGCCTATATTACTTACTGGGCAAGGTGATACTGATTACAGAATATAACTCCCCAAGTTACTATTTATGCCATAGAGAGATGTCTCGGTTACTTTTCCCACTTCTGAGACAAGATACCTGACATTCAAAGTTAAAGAAGGAAAAATTTACCATAGCTCACAACATGCAAGTATTTCAGTTCCTTGTTAGCAGGCTCCAAGGAAGGGTGAAATGGCACAGGCACAGGCAGGAGAGAAATGATCGTTGGCAGTCAGAAGGCAGCAAAGCAATGAAGTAACAAAAAAAAGCAGCAAATTAGCAAGTGATAACAGCAGTCTTTTTTCTGCCCTTTGTTATTCATTCATGTTTGTGCCAGAATTTGTGTCTTTACATGACACATCTTGATTCTCATTTTCTCTTTTCATCTCCCCTCTCTACAAACCCTGCCCCCTATATATATAAGTATTGTTTATTTTATTTTTAACTATAAAATTTTTGCTTTCCATTCTTTACTTTCCCCTATCCACATTTTGCTTTTCCTTTTGCATACTTTCTTCTGATTTCACATTATCTATCATACATCTTGGCATACATTTACACCTTTGGTTTTTTGTATGAGAGAAAAGACACAGTATTTACACATCTGTGCTCTACTTATTTCATTTATGAGTATGTCCTAGAGGTATATACACTTAGATATAAATGACTGATTTTTATTCTTTATGGCTGAGCAATATTCCATTTTAGAGAAAAACATATCTTCATCCAGCCAATGGTTGATGGGCATTTGAATGTTTTCCAAGATTTAGCCATCATAAATTGAGCTGGTATAAACATGAATGCACATTTGTTGCTACAGTATGATTCTTTTAATTCTTTTGTGTATACCTAGCCAAGTAATAGTGGATCAAATGGTACCTCGAATCCTAATTTTTTAAGAAATCTTCACACTGATCTCCATAGTGCTTGCACAAGTCCACACTCACATCAACAGTGGGAAGGGTAGTAGCAGTTATATATCATCAAGCATTAATCATTTCTATGTGTTAGGAATTTCATGCCCTTTTAGTTATTTTAAAAGTACCATAAATTCTTTTTTAATCAATACTTACTCTAGTATTCTACAAAAAGAAGCAGAAGTAGTTCTTCTATTCTAACACTATTTAAACTTTTTTCTGCCCCATACCTCTTTCTGTATGTAGCAACATGAAGGAAATTTAAGATCATTCCATTGAGTTAAAATAAAACAGATGCATAAATATAAGCACCATATATTCTCACTTCTTGGAATTCGGAGTGCTAATCATTCAGAAATATTGAAATCATCAGTTCTTACTGTTTCCATTGTTGTTTCAAAATACACTGTTGAAAAAGATATATACATTTCTAGAAGTACTCTAGCTTCTAATTAGCACTACTGTGTTATGGGGGGAAAATAGTTTCAAGTCTTGGATTTATAATGAATTCCATTCCAGAGGAACGTTTCTTAGTCAGATTGATTCATAATTCTGACAAAGTTAATCTTATCCATTTTGGCACGGAAGAAGAGTGTAAAGAACGTTAAAGCACATACTCCAAAATACTGAAATCAGTCAGTTGTACTTTTACAGTTATCTAGTAAACTACAGAACAACTGGCACATAGGATATTGCTTTTCCTCTTGTTTCTGGATCCCTTGTCTCTCAGCACTGTACCACTGCACAATGTCACACTGTGAAGTAAGCACAACAGCATCTCTGTGAAAAGAGAGGCAACAGCATCTCTGTGAAAGAGTCTGGCAGACACATAAGAGAAAGTTTGAACATGGACACGTACACATCTATGAATGTTCCTAAGGGAATGTCCATTTGTACCTGTGTAATTCACAACTTGAATGCTTATAATTCAGAGAGACACACTATAGAAAGCGTCTTAGGGTTTGTCATCATTATCCCTGCATCAGCTACTTGAAATTTTAGAGTGATGATTTTCAAAAGCTGAGTTAGGCAATAGCTCCAAATATAGCTGCTATTACAGACATGAACTTCTCATAAATTAACTTAACTGATGAGAAAAATATATAATTATTGTAGTAGTATATTATGATTTAAGAAACTGAGTCAGTTATATATGGAATAAAGAATTATATGGAGTAAACTTTAAATGTGGAAATTGGTGAAGAATTCTTTAAAAACTGGTAGAAATTTGGTCAATATTTTAAACTATGTTATTTATTGGCTTGTTTTGTTTTCATTCATCAGATATATAATCTGGATAGAAACATGCATATGAAATAATAGAGAACAAAGTCCACAGGGAAAATGAACACACATTATTACAAAACTCTGAATAACAACAGACAATGTAGATGGAAAAAAGATTTCAAGTTTGCCCAGTAGAGATATAGAAACGATACATATTAGGTCATCAGAGCCAGTTGTCAACCATTCAGTTTGTTAAAACAGTTAATCCACCTAAGGTAGGTGGAGATTGGCCATGGTGTGAGGTTTTTTATGATGAACACTAGTAAAATCTAAACAGGCCATATATTTTCTAGCAAATTCAACTACTAAACATTAACTTCTACCTCCAAATCTTGTTTGAATATTCCCTGTTTTAAACTACATTAAAGTACCAGAGGAACTCATTTAAAGGAACAGTTTTTACTTAGCTGATTCAGAAAGTATAAAGCCATCATCCACTCTCAAAAAATAAATTTCCAATTCCTGGGGTAGTCATAATCCCCTTCAGTTTTATATTAAATCTGTGCAATACTTTTTTTGTGTGTGTAGTCAGTCTAACATGCTGATAACAATACACTGACAGAAACAGAAAAGTGTACAGTATTTCATTTCCTAACTGTGGATTCAGAGTGAATCTTCTTGGCCTTTTGGACCTCATTAAATTATGTCATGGAGTAAACTGAATTTTACTCCCAATCCTCCATTCTCTGTTAGTAGTAGTATAAAACACAGTTACAACGCTCTCTATGAATAGGGTACACTATCACTGTTCCAAGACAACACCATCACTGTTCCAGCTAAATTATGTAACTTGCTTCAGCCAATGATATTAAAATATCAAGATAAAACACAAGTGGACTTTCATCTTGGTGTCTACGGGCTTGTGTTTTGCCATGTGCAGAACATATTCCAGAGAGACACTATCTTTGCAGCCTAGAGCCAAGCACAGCTGAGCCAAGCTGAGGCCAGCTGAGTTCATGAAAATTTTAGCTAAAGTGCAAATATGTTACTTGAAGCATGTCCACTGAAACTGAACTGGAGAATTATGGAAAAGAGATAGAATAAGGTTTTAAGATTACTATTGGATGTCAGTGAGTTTTAGAAATAAAGATATTCATAAGCATTACTCCATAATACCTAACAAGGCCACTTTCTCTATGTACTTTTGGGTATAATATTTTGAATTCATTGAAAATCATGAACTAATATATATATTTGGCATATTATTATACCAGTTTGAAATTAGACAAAATTTGTTTTAAATGTTGCATTAAATTGGTTTGAGTAATATATTGTTTAAAAATTGAGGTTTATTTTTCTTTTTGTTTTTAGCTGAAGTAATCCCCAAATCTATCAATAGATTTCATGGTTGCCCTGAATCATTTGGCCATTTCTCCATGGCAATGAGCTGAGTTAAAGGAGCAGAAATTTCATGCTATTGGGAGAAGAGATACCACACTTATGAAAAACTCAGTTGGAAGTGTTTCTACTGGCATTGCTTGTGAGGAAGAACAAACCTCTTAAACTTGACAATACAAATTCAAGCTGCATACATTCAGCAGGCAGATTAGCCTATCCATAGAAGTAACAGTGTATTTCATTTATATTTAAGAAAAATGTTTTCTTACAATAAACTTAATGCAATATGCTGAAGAATACTTTTTGTCATATAATGTTCTGTATTCTTCTTTAGCGGTCTTGGACTACCATAATAAATGTCCACAATGTGGCTGTCCTACAAATCAGAACTTATACATCCAGAATTCTTGAGACTACAGGTCTAAAATCAGTGTGTCTTTAAAGGCATACATACTCAGAATGCTGTGTAAAAGAGTCATTTATCTACTCTTTGCCTCTACAAGTGATCTTATCCAGCTCTTGGAATTCCTTACAACACAGCTATCTTATAGCCTTTGCCATTATTTTCACACAGTATTCTGTTTATGTATTGTGCATTGTCTGTTCTACTTACATGGACACTACTTATTGGCTATAGAATTCACTTTGATGCACTATGGCATCATCTCAACAAATTACATCTGCAAAACTTCAAGTTAAAAATAAGGCCAAATTCTGAGATTGCAAGAAGGCATACAATTCTGTAGAGCATTGGTCAGTCCATTATAGTCTGACCTTTGCCCCTCTAAAATTTTTGCCTATCACACATATGTTATATATCGACTTCACCTCAATATTACCAAAAATCTTAAACTATTTCCATATTAACTCAAAATCCCAAATATTTCAATATTAGCTCAAAATAATCCAAACCTCAGCATCTTAATCAGAGATAGGTAAGATATTAAATATGATCTCAAAGCAGTTTCCTCTCCATCTGCACATCTGCAAAACCAGAGAAAAAATAATTTTTCCAAAATAAAATTGTATGATTAGCATGGAGTTGATATTTCTCTTCAAAAATGGAAAAAATAGATGATACATTAAAGAAAAATGATCACTACTCTAAAGTGAGCTCATAAACAAACCCAAGAAATTCTACAAAATTTGAAATTCTGGATTACTTCACTGATCTTTATCCTTTGTCCTTTGCTTCCTTGGCAGAGAAGATGAACCCAAATTCTGTAGAAAAAGTCATACCACATTTTAGTAGTTTTAAAAAACTGTATTAAAATGTCAATGATTTGGGTTGACATTGGACATCTGGTTACTGACTTCCACCTCTTATGATATTATAGATCATTTGCATCTGAATCCGGAGTTTCTTGAATACTTACCTGGTGTATATGCCACATGGCCTGATGAAAAGGCTAGTGATTAATATTTCCCAAAATATGAGGGTGTTTACTACAATTCCGGCACATGTGAAATGGACTTCTTCTCATAGAAATTAAGGGTTAAGAGGAAGCATATGAGGAGTCAGAATCTAAAGAAACAGAAAGTATTGGAGAGAAAGAGGTCTATTTCCCAGACTACCATTCCATCACTTCTTTTATATTTGCTTTACCAAAGCCATAACAATCCTGCTTAGAGTTAAGATGGTTGGGGGATAGGATCCATATATTGACAGAGGGACAAAAAAAAAAATCACAGAATAGCATATGAGACAGTAGCTCCGATTTCACCAATTCTTTAACTACAGACACCATGTCATTAAACATGCTTTCTTTGTTAAATTTTCCAACATCCTACAATACAAGTCACTTATTCCACTCTCCAATATTTATTCCTAAATTTCTTTCCATCTCAATGATTTCAGATGTTAATTCACTGCCTGACTCTATTGTGAATACTTTATATTGTTAGTATTTCTTTATAGTAGTTTTCAGTTTCAGAAACCAATTTCTGTTGAAGTTATTGATTTTGGCATATCAGATAATAAAAAAATAAAGTAATATGAAAGAATCTTTTCTTACTATCTTTTGTATTTCTTTGTGAACTAAGTAATGCTTTCTTAGGTCTCTGATCAATTGCTGTCAACTGAAAGCCAAAGGTGGGATCAACAGAAGAATCACCAACCTTGTAATTCACACTGGTCAGTGCAGAGATTTCCAGAACATTTGCTCTTGATTTTTCATTGTGACATGGTCTCAAACACATCCCCAAGAAAAGCATTTCAAAACAGTATTCCCAGGTTTTTAAAGCTTCCGGGTTGACTAAGGATCAAAGTTCTACAGAACTGTTAAGGGACTGCCTTTTCTCTGTTTTGCTATTTACAGACATCAGAAAGTCTGCCAGTGTTCAAAAGTTTGGAGAAATAAAATGCCATTTCTGCATAAAAGATGGCAATAATATAGTAGATCACATACAACAGGACACATTATGTCTGTCTTTGAGAAATTTAAATTTTCAGAATGACTTTGGAGAGTTTTCTCTTATGAGGGAAACCAAAATGTCATCATCTAAAATCATTTACTCTCTCATTCTGGGTACTGAGCTAGATGACACTTTTAAAACTGGCCACTTCTTTCTCTTCTAGCCAATGGAATGCACACATAAATGTGTGTTCTGCTTTGCTTTCTCAACCATGATTCTCTCCTGAACATTATCTTTCTCTTCTTTCACTTTTCATTTGATTAGAACAGTGACACCAAGGGAAATGTAGGAAACCATATGTTGCAGATGACAGAACTCTTGCCACCCTAAGTCCTAAATGACCATGGACTTGGGAGAGGTATTTTTGATGTAAGCCCCTGACATGAATACTTAAGTGTATGCTGAATAATTTGCATATAATTTTAATAAGATTCTGAGTAAAATTCACTCGTATAATTCCCACCAGTTTAGTAGAGCTAAAATCTATTGTTATGATTATATTACAGAAAAAAATGAAATTTTACAGATGAGAATAGGTTTTGAAACCATTAATTTGTATCTCAAGTGTGTTAAATCAGCTTGTAAAGCTGTTATGTGTTGAATTTGGTCTTTTAAACAATAGTAAGCTTTAAAAAAATAACTTTAGAAGTTTTAAGGGAAAATGCCATTTTCTTCTTTCTTTTCTCTCTTAATTTTGACCTGATCATTTCCTCATTTAAAAAAAGTATCTTTTTAAAAGAAATATTTCTGAAAATTCTTTGCCTCCATTTTTACTTGTTTTCAGTGAGACATATTTAAATATATTAGTACATTACATTTACATAATTTTTGTCATAACATAAAATAGATAAAAAGAAATGAGGTTAAGAAAGAAGCAAATTTGGGGCAATGGCTAATTATCCAACCAGATATTAAGTAACTATCCATAACATAAGTTGTTGGCTCATGTAAAATGTATATATTAAAGAAGTAAGTTGCCTTCTATACCTAGAAATTAAGATTATAGTTAATAGCTATTACATTATAGAATATTATTTAAAGTTTTACTGAAGAAAATGAATATTCTAAGATTAATAAGCTCATTAAGAGGAGAATTATGAAAAAAAAAATCCTGGCCACAGATAAGGTCCTTTATTTCCACAGTTTTCCTTGCTTTTGTTTCAGTTGCTCATGAACAATTTTCTACATGGAAGGCACTCATCCTGTCTAGTGGGAAAATGAGTCAGCCTGACGTGGGCCAGTTTTTTTTTTTTTTTTAATCTTTATTGGTACATTAAACATACACATCATGATTACACTCCATAATGGGGCCAGTTTTTTAGTAAACTCAAGTTCTGCTTTCTGGGAATGGCTTCTTGGGACACTTGATTCTTCCTTCTCAATCATCTTTTCTTTTCTATAAATAAGAAGCCACTGTTTAGTGACTATGGCATTTCCTCAAACTCTTCTGTCCACAGAAAAGTCCATTGCAAATATTTACTTTGATTCTACAATCAAATTTGCTATAAGTTTTTCAAGAAAATCCCCCAGCATTCTGTGAATTTCCTTCTAACTGAATCCATTAAATAAAACTGTAAGCATAGATATACTTGAAATTATTGCTGCTTCACCATAAGTTCTTTTCAGCTTACTCTATGAAAACATCTAAGAGATTTTCTGAAATCTTATAGTTTAAGGCAGAGTGTGAGGTATGCCTTTAATAACTTTTTGTTTTCTATCTAAGCTATTTTATGAAGCTTAAGCTTAAATCTTTCTATTATCTTTCCAAAGGGATTTATGGTCACTTTCTTGAGTAAATCATTACCTTAAAACCATATTTCTGTGATAGTACTCTGAATTATTTCTTGATATTTTATTTTTTGGAGAACCTTTCCAAAGGGTGACAGAGATGAATAATTGCTCAGAATGCCATCATTATGTGTGCCTAAAATGTATCAATAAATATTTTGATATTAATAAAGAGACATTTTTCAGATGTTAAGCTTAACATGAGCATTTAAAGATAATAAATTCATTTTTCAGTTGTATATGTAAAATGCACCATTTCCTGTATAACTTCTTCAGAAGTTTTTGAATTTTATACAATTATTATAATTATTATTATTTATTTTATTTATTTACTTTTTTAGACAGGGTCTCGCTTTGTAGTTCAGGCTGGCCCTGAGCTCAGCCTCTAGCTCACATCACAGCAATCCTCCTGCCTTTGCCTCTCGAGTGCTAGGATTACAGGCATGAGCCACCACGCCCGGCGCTGTGGTGTGTGGTACTGATTGCTGCTGGGCATGAGTCTCCACACCCAGTATGGTATATGGTTACCAGGGATCCAAGCTGGGCCCTTGTGCTTGCAAGACAGGCTGCAGAACCACTGAGCTAAATCCCTGGCCCGAATTTTATACAATTATTATATCTTCATATTTGTACTGCGTGATATACTACTAAGTAAGCCTAGTCCTTCTACAGTGTCAATGTCGCTTTCTTAGCCTGATAGATCAATAGACATTCTCCTTTCAGTTTTAGTGAAAATCAATGTTTGATACATATGAGAAAGTAAATTGCATGGGTCACCATTTACATTAACTATTGTCTTACTGTTCTATTACAAGTTTAAAAAAAAAAACTATCAGATTTCTAATAAAAATGTCTTTGTGATTCTATGCCATTTGGCTTACCATGTTGTCCAAAAACAATATTATGTATTTTAGGCTATTGTTAAGTAATATTTTATTTCTGACTAACAAATTTATTTCAAGTTTATGTTTTATGGAAATCTTCAACATTCATTGGATAAAATAAAATTTGCTTATTAAAATATTGGATTCTGAAAGTCCTGGATTCAGATAGGAAAGAGAGTTGTGCGTCATGATGTCTTATGCTTAAGGCAGGAAAGATTCTTGTGAGATTGTTTGAAACTTGACTTGCCTGAAGGTTATTGAAATAGTTGTGAGAGGGTCCTAAAAGTGCTCTACAAGGGTAGTTTCTCTCCCTTATATTTGGCACCTGGCTGAGTTGATGGAAGGCTGACAGTAGGAGGCAGACAGCCTACACTTGGCATTTGCTGAACTGCAGCATAAAAGAATTTGAATTTTTGTAAGATACTTCACCGTCCTAGAAAAACAAAATAAAAACGTATATATGTTCCTGGCCATGTTATTTAGAATATATTTTAGAAATTATGTATGGCTCAAAGCAGTCTCAGATCAACTCACAGGCAAATTATGAAGACTTTATACAGAGATTTTTTTTATATTCACTTTGACATCTATTTATACTTTTTCAAATTGTAGTAAGTGAACATCAAAACAATGGCATGGAAAATATAAAAGAAAAAGTATCTTTAATGATTCTTTAGAAAGTAAGTCATAGGAAGAAAAGCTACAAAGATCATTCATATGATATATGTGTATATAATAGAATATGTTATGATATTTCAATACAGATCTATAAGCTCTTAGTTGGTTTGATTGAACTCATATAGTTGATTGTAACCACAAGTACAATATAGATACTGATAACCTTGCTTCCATTTGCTGTTGTTTTACTCAAATTTTTCCATTGTTGAGACAAAATACCTGAAACCCTCAACTGAAAGGAAAAGACCTTTCTTGGTCTCATGCTTTCAGAGATTTAAGGCCATCGTTATCTGGCTTGAAGACAGAAACGTGTTAGTAGAGGCTGGCAAAGAAAATCAGCTCATGTCTTGGTGCCTGGAACTAGAGGAAGAAAGAGACTAATCAAGGTCCCAGGGACACACCTTCTGTTCTTGGGCCCCACCTCCTGCCACTGCTTTCAACTAGGGTCCTTTGAATGGAATAATCCACTCATGATCCAAACACTTTCCAAAAGCCTCACATCAAATAAGAGAGACTTTGGGGCAACATTTTTACAATTAAATCAAAAGAGTTGTTCATATGAAATTACATTGGTGGTTATGATTATTTATGTCAATGCCAACCTCCTTTTCAATGATGTATCTAAATAATAACTTTCATGCATTAGCTAATTAAGTATAATATCATGGTCATATGATTTTAAAGTTTAAGTAGTATTAGTTTGAAATATCTGAGGTGATTTTGTAATATTTTGTGAGACATGGTAGATGGACTTTATTATGTCCTTTTTTATTCTAAAAAATATAAAAAGTATAAAGTTTCTGATTTGCTTAGGATAACTGAAAATAAGTACCAGAGCTAGGACATGACACTACATATTCTTCTTTTTATTTCTCTGCTATTTTAAGAGAATAGTGAAAGAAATGAAAGGTTTATGGTTCAAATCAATTTGTTTTTCAGTGTCCGAACTTAAGGTGAAAAAGGAAAAATATGAAATGGAGAGAGAAGACATAAAGTAAAATCCTATTCATCATGTACTTCCTGAATATTTCTTTGCATAGAACTTAAGATTTTTGAGAAGCTTTTTCTTGGAAAAATGATTATATTTAAATTGAAGAAAATATTTTTAACACATATATTCAGTTCTATATATGAATTATAGAGTTTTCAAGGACAAGTTAAATGTTTTGTTTATATCATTCACCAACATTTCCCGAGTGAGCTAACAAATGCTATTATTTCTACACAGGTAAATTATTCATATAAAATGTAAAGTTATTTGGGTATTATTTCCGTTTTGACCTGTCCTTGTGTGTATGTATGAGTTCAGATAAGAAATATTTATGCCAGATGAATGAAAGATTTTGCATTTTTGTTAAATACACACTATCATATATTTGTTAAGTTTTCTACAAAACTTAGCAAATACAGTCTCTTAATCATTATATGCATTTAACTCTTAGGCCATAATAATTTCCTTAATATAAAGATTGTTTAGCCATTGAAATTTGTTTATAAAATATCATTAAATGTATATTGCATTCTACTCATGTAGAAATTTCTAGAAGAAAATAATAATTTATTATGTTTAACTTTTATTTAAAGTTTTTTAGTACACAGAGAACTTTTAGAATATTTATTGAAGAAAATCAGTGAGTTGAGTGACATTTCCCTAAAAAGTGTGAAACACTGTCCTTACAGTGGTATGCAGTTTGCCTCAGTTAACACAGCACACAGAATGGGATACGTAACACATGGTAGTACTGAAGCAAAGCAGTGTTCACCTTCTTACACTTTTAGACTTAGATGCCTATTTATTGGTGAATAAAACAGCTAAAACATTATTTATAGAAAATGTCAATTATTAAGATAAATTTATAAAGAAAGGATTGCTATTTTGCATATTATTGTGAGGCTACACATACAAAAAAAATACAACCTTTCCTAATTCAGAGAGACTGTTGGATATAACAATGAAAGAAAGAATATATTCATTAAACTTTTGTGAGTAAACCACATTTGAAAACCACATTTATTCATTCCTTCCATGACCATTTGACATTCAGGAAATTAACTGACCTAACTTCACTTTTTACAGTGAATAATGGCATGGCAATTTAATTCTGTGCGTCTCTGGATTGTGTGTGTGTGTGTGTGTGTGTGTGTGTGTGTGTGTGTGTGTGTGTGTGTGTGAGAAAGAGAGAGAGAGAGAAAGATTTTAGGCAAAAATGCAAATGTTGATCTGAGGGTTCAACCATTTTATATATGTGTAAAGAGTTCTTAAGAAACAAATATTTTTAGTATAACACACTAAGAGTGAAAAGTTGGTATTTAAAATATTTTTGAATGATCAAAATATGGAAAGGCTTCAGGTCAAATAGATGAAAGACATTTCCATATGATAACTAAGATAGAATGTATGGATGATGATTGAAATGAGATTCCTAGAATCAATTATAAACTGCAAATATGATTAATACTTCAAATTATGAAATATATCTATACCTTGGGTCAATACATGAAGACTTTGAAATGTGTATGAGCTGCCAAATATTGCATTACTATGAGGAAAATAGTAAGCATATTTCCTTCATTTCTCTGTTTATTACAGTAAAAGTATACCTACAAATAAACATATGTATGTACATTATTATTGCCAGGAGGTCCAATTTATATTGAAATATTTGATATTTTTAAATTATTTTATGAGATATCAGTACATTGAAGTTTCATTAACACATCATTACAAAATAATTAAGTTTAAAAATTCATTATAAAATATAAATTTTAAAGGGAATTTTTCTTATTTTTACAATATAAAAGTTTGTAGTTCAACTTTTTTAAAGAAAAAAATCAGAAACAAATAGAAATAGGACAATTATACAAATATATATGAGTATAGAGAATGGCAAAAGAAGTAAGATCTTGATAAGGAATTTAATATCACACACACAGATGTGTTAGTAAGCTTTCCGCTTTCCATATCTGATGTCCAAAACTTACAAGAAAGGTTAATTTAACCTTTGGTTTCAATCAGTAAGTCAAAAATCCTCAAAGTTTAATGAAAGCATATTGTATTAGAGCAGAGATGCTTAATTAATGGTGATTAGTAACTACAGTAGAGGAGCACCTCTGGACAGATAAGGATGAAGGACCACGTGTATTATCCAAGTCATGTCTCTATGACACACCCAGAAGTGTGCTGCCCTAACTGTGGCTCTCACACTGAGTAAACTGACACACTCAATCAACCCATCACAACAGAAAAAATCCTCATACAGCACTTGGATACCTTCATAAAGACAAATATCAGTGTTTGAAGCTTAAATTATATTGCTAAAAGTATTAAGATATAAAATAGAGTGTGAAGAAACACTAGTGAATTTACAGCACTAGTTTATATTAGTCTACTGTATACATTAGAGTAGATGACATTTTAAAATATCACCCTTTGCAGTCAACGTAATAAATTAAAAAACAAAGTGTTGAAACAATACACAGTCTTCTCTGATTTGACACTAGTCAATCAACATCTCTAGATTCAATAGTTGAGAAAACAAAATTACATGGTTTTGCCATCCCTATGAGTGTGTGCAAGATGTTTACTCTAAAAACAACATTACCTAGTCCCAAGCTTCCTTGCTAATTCCTTATTCACAAGGCATAATTGTATTGATAGCTAAGCATACTGGTAATACCCTGCTTAGTAAGATAAGTACTTCCTAATCTTCTCAGACTAGGGTGTATGGAATGTCTTTCACTTGTTATTAAATAATATATTTTTACCTGTAACTTGAAATATTGGTTTTACTTGGTCCAGTCTTAGGATCTATTTTTTTTCTCAAAATGAACATTTGTAAACAGGGAAATAATACTTGTTTATGGAAATTTCTGAAACAGGAGATTCTTATTACAAATGATTATGCAATACAAATCTATGTGATAGCTTTTCTCGCTTTCACTGACATACACAAATTGAATTATAAATGAAAATTATTGAGGCAAATTTTAAATACTTTAAAACCCAGGATTTTAGCATGTAATACACTAGAAATGTACTATGGTTTGGTAAATAAGTCATTCAAACATAAGTCATTTATCTTTTAAGAATATAAATTATGTTCCAAGTTGTTTTTACTGCTTTTTTGTTAGCTATTTACCAAACTGTTTACAAGAATAATTGATTTGATGGCTCTTTTTGAAGAATCTCCTAATATCTTGATATCTTTTCTCCCCATAGTTAAATATAGTCTTAAGTATGTTTAAGAAAAAATATTGAAAGGCATGAATTTTGAATAAGCACTGAAGTAGTATAACAAAATTAGGCCAGCAAATGAGGTAAAAACACACTACAGTGATACATGTGCCAGTATTAGAAGTAGCACAATTAATTATAGCTGAATTCTGGAAATCATCACCATATCCATCAAAAGACAAATGGATAAAGAAAATGTGTCATCACTGAACAGTGGAATAATACTTAGCTTTAAAGAAGGAAAAACGTAAGAACATTTTTAGAGAACTGATCAATCTGGAAAATCTAAGATTCAGTGAAATAAATCAGTAATACAAGATTAAATACTATAAGATCTCCCATCTGAGTAAAACTAAATTTAAAAAAAAAGAGAGAGAGAGAATGACAAAGGATGGATAGAGAGAAAGGACAGCATAGATCTCTTGAAAATAAGAAGCAATCTGAGTCCACATGAGGAGTGAAAGGGAAGGTAATAGTCATGAGTAGAGTTAAGACCTGTCCTGTACAGGAAACTAGAAACCTCAATAAATGCTATGCCATGAACGTGAGGTAAGAATAATAATAACGGCAAGAATAAAGATGGAGAAGGAGGATTTAGAAGTGGAGGGAGAGAGTTGTATGGGAGGGGGAAGGAGCTTAAAGAAGAAACAAGTTTATACCCACTCCTCAAGGTGAACATAAGCACCATGCACTGCGAACACATACAATGAAAGGAAGTATTCAATATTTAGAAAAACAATAAATCACAGTTTGATTTCTAAGAGATTTGTGCTCAACTTTCATAGCTGATCATTTTTAGCTTGTACCTTTGGCCAAGGTAATACTGAATCTCCCCATGTATTGACAGGGGATGACAGTCCATCTCTTGGGTGTATGAGGGAGATCAGCTGAAATTAGAATTATAGCAATGTTTTCATAATACTTGCAGGGTAATAAATGGTTACCAAATATAAAGTATCATTATATAATTAACATAATTGATGTTATAGGAAACCTTTAAAAAAATCAATCCTAAATAATTATACACTCTAGTTTAGGATTCCAGCAAATGCATGGCTATTGGAAATACACAGTGTGAAACAAAGAGGAGTGTAAGTGAAGATTAGAGAGTAGGAGAACCATGGAAGGCAATGTGGAAATGAAAGGGTCTAATGACCTTGGTGAGAAAAAGCCATCAGCAGAACCACTGATCCATGAAGTTCACTGCAACATAGCCAAAAGATCTTTGAAAGAGAAAATCCCCAAAAGGTAAAGAAGCACAGTTACAAAAGCAATTGAGATAGAGCTCTTTATAGAAGATCTGAATTTTTTTTTATTTTTACTTTTGAATACATCTTGATTAAATTTTGAAAAATAGTCTGCAATTAGTCTCTAAAATTGTGAAATACAATAACCAAGCCAAACTAAAATAAAAATCCTACTGTTCATGTATCATCAAATATTGTGTGATAATGTTTAGTACTTAAAAATTTCATGTCAATTATTACATAAAGAATAATATACATTGTTTTAAATGTAGAGATTACATAGTAATGGTTCTCTACTGATTTCCAATGAGTATTGGGTTTAGGTTGTGCAGTTATTCACTGTACTAAAATATATCTATACTTAAACCATCTCAACAGTTGTATTAGTTTTGTTTTTTTTTTTAATATTGCTAGGACCAAATAACTTACACCTAATAGTTACAATAGGAAATGTTTATTTTAGCCAATAGCTTGCAGAGTTTTCAGTCCTCAATTGGCTGTCTCCAGCCTAGGACAGGACTGTACAAGGGCATAGCAGAGAACAATCAGCTCATGACAAAGAACAGAGGAAGAAATGGGCCTTCCTTCTTTACTTTTTATTCCATCCAGCCAATAATGTCCTTTTTGGTGGTATCCAGACCCAAGGTGGGTCTTCCTTCTTTAGTAAACCTGTCACCTGCGCCCAAAGCCATACTGAACTGATCCATAGACTAATCTCACCAGTGATCAAGTCACTCCCAGAAATTGTACCTCTGAGCACATGAGGCTTTGGGGAACATTTAAATATAAACCAGGACATCGTGCCCCTGAGTCCCCAAAAGTCATTGCATCCCTTTAGGCAAAATGAATTCACTGCATCTCTGAGATGCCCAAATCTAACAGCTTTAGCCTTGATGAAAAGTCAAAGTCCAAGTTCTCTTCTGAATTTAATTCAAACTATGAACTTTGAGCCTTTGTAAAAATGAGAACAAAGTTAAACATGTCCAACATATAAAGGGACAAGATAAATATTCACATTCCAAAATGTACAAATAGAGGGACAGGAAGAAATGGAACTAAAGCAAAATCCACCATCCAGCAGGGAAAACATTAAATCCTGTAGTCCCATGGCCAGCACAGGGGCATCCTGTGGAAAAATGAACTCCAAATGGTTGGAAAGTCTCATTGCTATAAAAACATTGCAAAGTGTGGGTTTCTGGTCCTTCTTAATGAAGCCCTCAGCCAATCTTTTCTGTTTTTGTTTTTTGGTTTTTGGGGGTTTTTTTGGTTGTTGTTGATTTTTTTTATATACCTGAAATCACTGAAATCGCTGAGCTAAATCCCCAATCTCAGCCTATCTTTTCTATTGTCTTGTTCCCAAGCAGTAGCATTTTAATTTTATTTTTTCTCTATTAAGTTTATTGGCACATTTTATGTATACATTATGAACACATTTAAGAATGAGAATTTATACCTGTACAGTACACAACTTCGTTCACATTTTTGCTCTTCTTGTGTTCCCCCACCCCTATATGCATAAGCTTTGTCTCTAGTTTTTTGCTTTTATCATGAGTTTTTTTTTCTTTCTTTCCTTTTTTTTTTAACTTTTCTATTCCCCCTTTTCTTTTTCCCTTGGAACATTTTCTTTCTATTTCACAATACCTATTATACATCCTGGATCTTATCTATACCTTTAGATTTCTGTACTAGAGAAATAAATAGGACATAAATGTGTAAATACCACATTTATATCCTATTTATTTCACTTATGGGTATAACCTCAATGTGTCTGGGAAGTGCAAGGTCCTGAATTCGGTCCCAAATAATCACATACCACAATGCCCAGCCACAGTGTCTCACACCTGTAATCCCAGCACTCATTAGGCAGAGGTGGGATGATTGTGATGAGTTTGAGGTTTTCCTGGGTGACATAGTGAATTCAAGATCAGCTTAAATACAAAAGTCAGACCTTAACTCACACAAACAAATACTCTTAAAATCATTTTTCTAGGTCATTTTCTCTAGATTCTTAAAGCATAGCTGGCTACAATCTCTCAGGAGTAGTCATAACATAGCTCCACAATTAGATGGCTTTGAAATTTCTTTGGACAGATTAATTACTCTGTTTCCCTAAATCTTAGTCTTCTCCTTTGCCTCTGAATATGGGTAAAATGTAGAGACATCAAAACCTTTCCAAACTCCTTCTACAAGCCAGTTCAAAAGGCTTCTGAACTACATTGCCAAGTACGGTGCCAGCACTTGTAGCCTTAAAATATGTCTTGGTTACTTCTTTGATAGGACAAAATCCTCAGTAACCCTAGGTTAAAGGAGAAAAGGTTCATTTTAGCTTATAGGTTGTAGAGCTTTAACTCTCTGGTCAACTGGCTTCAGTACAAGGCAGTATGGTGGAGGAGAATGACAAAGGAGAAGCAGTTTGTGGCACAGCAGCCTGGAAGAAGCAAGTTTTCTTTCTTTCTATTTCATTCCAGTTAAGATACCAGCCTGTTGGTTGTTGCTACCCGTGCCTAGGATGTGTATGCTGTCTTCAGTGAATGCATCACCACACACAGAGATCTGATAAACTGATGAGTAGATTAATATAGTATCACACACTTTGAATTCAGTCATTCCTAAAGGGACACCTATGAGTCTGTGAGGCCTTGGTGGATATCTAGGTACAAGCCATGACACAAGTTGATTGAAATAATTTTAAATTGGGAAAGTGATAATAAATGACAAAAATATAACTTCATATTGCATAAAAGGGAATATCAACTCACTGTTATCCAGTAATGCAGCAGTGTTTGTATTTGAGCTGAGGAAAGGTTTAGTGTTAAATGGTGTAAGTAAAAGTTTCAATCAAAGTCTTTCCAAACCATTCCCTAATCATGTTTATGTCTCTTAATATCATAAAGAAACAAAAGATTCCAGAATGGTAGTGTGGTGCACCCTGAAAAAATATCTCACTGGGAGATCCTGTGGAAATAGTTAGCTTAATACTGTGATACACTCATTGTTAGACAATTTTTTCTTATAATATCTATGCTTCAGAAAGCATCTGTCCTAAAAGAAATATGAGACAATTATTTGGTAGTAGCCAGATATGAAAATTCATTTAAGAAAATAATACTCTAGAAAATAATTTGTATAAGGGACTTATGTTAACAAAAATGAACATATCCAGATACAAAGAAAACAGCAATTAAAAGTACCAGAGGCAGGGAAAGGAAAGAATAGAGAGAGGGGGATGGTGATTAGGATGTTCAAGAATATCTTATTTTGAGCTAATTATAGAATTAGTATTAAGATGAAAAATAAATATGATATTACTTTATTTCTATTATTTCTCAACACATCTATATATTGTTTGAAAAGAATTAATTGCTATAATTTTAATATATTTCCCAAGATACTTAACAGCTGCGAAGAGAATTATTTTAAAACAGAGAAATATGACAGGCACCAACTAAACCAAGTGATCAAGATAAATACCCCTCAAATCTGTCTCATCAGTGTCTCAAAAGAAAATCTTTTTTTTAACAAAAGAAAATCTGTCACCAAATGTTCCATAGCATTCCCTTTGGGTATCACATAATGAGAATCTCAATCATGTTTTTTGCAATAACTTGAACTGCAGAAAAACCTAAAGATGTTATATTTAGAAATATATTAATTTAATCTTTCTAGACTTGTAAAAATCAGAGCATTTTACACAAAATGAGATTGCTGTTGTTTCCATAGTTTGCATTTCAAAGCTAGAAAACATAGTCACCCTAGATATGTACTCTCTCCTGGTAACTCGTGTGTGTGTGCGCGCGCGCGCGCGCGCGCGTGTGTGTGTGTGTGTGTGTGTGTGTGTGTGTGTGTGTGTGTGTTTGTGTGTGAACCAGGTATGTCTTTCTATACACCACACTGGATACAGAGCCAAAATTATCTAAATATTTCCTAGATTACTTCTTTTAATGATCCTCTCATTTGAACTTGATGACCTAAGAATCACTGAAGCAGTCATATAATGAAGAGTAGCTGACTCTTGACTCCCAACTTCAATTCATTCTTGATGGCTGGTTGTAATTCAGGTTGGTCAACTGAAGGCTCAGCTTCATCTACACAGCCTTCAGAATCTCTCTCCTGTACACAGCATATCTCAAAGTCCTCAGAGAGACATTACGCAAGGATTTCTCAATTAATCCTAACAAAAAATGAAGCTGAAATGTTCCTTTCAGAACTATGTCAGGGTAAAATTCATATCTGAGACCAGCTAGAAGAACAAGTAGCTGACAGTTTGATGGTGAGTTATGACTTTGGTTGTAAGTTAAAACTAAAATTCCACTTCTAACCCAAGTTGTTTGTATGTCAGACTGGTCAAAACTCGACTGTCGACTAAATTAATTTACCTTGATAAAAATACAGTCTTAAAAAGGTGACAAATTCCACATTATTAAATTGTCTCTAAGATATTTTCTTCTTATAACTCTAGTGTTAATCACCCTAACTGCAATCAGCTGCAGTATGGCTGAAAAGTAGCAATTTGTATTCCTTGTATCATAACTGGTTTAATAGTTCTGGCATTGGCATAAAAATTGTGTCTTTAAATGAACATTCCAAGATTTTGAATGTTCTGATGTTTAAACAAATCTAGGATCTATCAGTGTAATAAACTAAGAGAATGGAGAAAATTTACATATGTTGAAATCATGAGGGAAAATAGAAATTCGAAGTGAGTTATAATTCAAGAGAAGAATAACATGCAGGCAAACTTGGCTTGAGTAGAATATGTAGGACTTTAATCTGGACAAGGTTAAATAAGTGGATTTTACAGTAGCTGTCAGCTGGGCTCCATATGGCTATGATTTTGCAGTTCTGGGAGTAACTTCTCTTTAAAGTGAAGGTCAGTGTCAATGTAGTCTTAAAACATCAAGAGGAGTAAATTTGATTCTGCATGAGCCTGGGGCTATTGCTTGTATTTTCTTTAGTTCTATGTGTGTATTTTTTCCCAAATGCCCCTTAAAATAATCATTCACATCACATATTAATAACAGAGCCTTCAAGCTGCCACAAAAATTTGTACTAAACCACATAAAGAAAAATAAATGGTAAATATATTCTTTGACTTAACCAAAAAAACTTTAATCAGTGTTTAATATTTACCTAGAGTTATTTTAGGTAAATTGTAAGGTAAAGTGGAAAGACACTTGAAAAGGGCTAAAGTGAGCAAAACTTACCCTGATATGAGGAATACTTTGATAGTTAACTGTAATGAGAGATGTTACTGAAAACCTTAACTGTGAGTCTCAGCCTCCTGTGAGCCAGTATGATGTTTGTGAAATAGGAAAGAGGGAAATAAAGACACAGAGGCAGAGATTTGACAGAACTTGTGTCTTGGGCTGATCTGAGGGCTCTGGGCAACAAAGACAAAGGCACCAAAAACATTTAGTGTTACCCATCACAGGGAGAGAAGGAGGGATGCTGGACAGGCCTTGGGACGCCTGCTGATAACAAGTATCAGGCAAATGGCCACTAGCAAATGTAATGAGAGAGAAAACACAAATGATTATTCCAGAGAGGAAAAATTTAGATTAAGTCAGGTGTCCTTGGTTTAAAGTGAACTCAGCTTAGCCCCACTGCTTTCAATGAGATACAGCTGGATTATAGAAAGGTGAAAAGCTTGAGCTACTAGAGTCTGTTCGTACTGGTCAGAGGCTTCTACTACAGAGTGTGACATCAAACTCTGAAGAAGGATAACCCTCCGTGTGTGTGTGTGTGTGTGTGTGTGGCTTCAACTGGTAGACTGGCAGACTAGGTGAAATCAAAAGGGTAAGAAAAATTATACCTCACCAGTCTTCCTGTCCTGCTTCTAAGCTCCGCGCATGGATTCTCAGACTTCCAGTGCAGACTCTCCAGCCAACTCTTAAGCTGATTCTTCAACCATTCAGCACAGCTCCTCTGACTTTCTCACAGGGACTCATACAGACAGTCCACTTCATTCGCTCAAGGTATTCTGCTCTGCTATAATCTCTTATGAAAATGTATTCAGTAGGCTGTGAGAAGCCAGCATCATTTGAAGAAGTTGCATATGGCCTGTATTGCCACTCAACTTGATTTTCCCAAATTGACGTGTTCTACAGCCACTCTAGCCCAGGTTCCAGAAACATTAGTGGCAAAGACACATTCAAAATGGTACTTCATTCTCAGCTCTTTACCTTTCAACATTATGAATTTTACCAGAGGTGATGCCCCTTTTGAATTCCTGACACATAGATTCTGTGAACTTAATTTTTTAAAAGGTACTAATTTACACTATAAGATCAAAACTCTGTTTCACAGTAATGATAACCAGAATAGCCTCTTGTTAGTCACCACTGTTATATAGATTTTCCCAATTAGAAGTGGTTTGTTTTTCAATAATAACTAAAGCACACAGCCTAGCTAAATTATAGAATTCACAGATATGTTTCCCACAGGACACAGATACCAAGAAAACACAGCTCACAAATTTGAGAATCCTTTGTTATTATGGAAGTAATTACAACAGCAAACACTGTTAGCTAGCAGGAGGTTATGGATAAATTAGTTCTGGATTAACTTATCTAAGATCAATCTTTTCTTCATAATAAATAAGAACTACTCTACCAACCTTAATTACCATACACAGACCATTTCCCAATAAAGTATTATTAGTCTTAGTCTAATTTGACATAGAAAAACCTGAAGCTCAAAGACATAAAGTAGGTTTTCCCAGTGTCCGAACTTGGCTTAGTATGGAGGAAATGTCATGAAACTCTCTGCTCTGAATCTCTCTATTATTATGAGTTTCAACTAAACCTAGAGAAAAATAGGTAGCTCAACTAAGATTAAGCACTTGATAACAGATTTTGTTTAAATTCATGTTTCTTAAATTCAATTCTTCATTCAATATTCCTCTACAAATGACTCTAATTAATAATTCTTCCACTTTTATGTGTTAGTTGAATAGTAATTAAGTTAATTAAAATGTGTTTTTCTAAAAATGTAAGGCTGAGAATCTACACAACAAGTATGTACATTGAGCATAGCAGGATACCAATCAAGGGTCATTAAATAAAGTTAATTAAGGACATTAAACTGTTTCAAGGCATGGTGATCTGACCTAAAAATATACAGCCTTTTCTTGCTCTATTAAATTTGAATTGTGCCCTTGTAGATCTCTTCCTTTTAGAAAAAGCAAAAAGATAACTGGTAGAAAATTAGAACATCAGGGGATATTTACAGTCTCATAGGAATATCTTATTGAACTTGCCTCAAAGAGTTTTCATTACAGATATTAGAAGGGATTTTCATGAAAAAAAAAAAAAAGTGAATTTTTCCCTGAAGGTTGATACTCCTTTAACTGAAGTAATGCACATGAAGTAGGTAAAATGCAAAATACAAATTACAGTAACAGCTAAAGCAATGGATTCACACTCTGTTGAAGCAGCGGCAGCTGTTCGTCTTTATCACTTCTGCACCATCGTGCACTCTGCTGCCTTGAGCACGGGTATACTTTCAAGTTATCATCTACAGATCCTTGGACAAGAACTACATCAGTGCCCTGGACTCTTCAGCATCAGCACTCTGTATTAGAACTAGCAGTGAATGTTGTATCAAACAATTCAAGTAGTATTTGATATGCCTCAGTTCTCTTTCAAGTATATTTAATATCATACTTTTCTATTTGTGTGGCCTGCTCCCTATTAATTAGGTAGTTAAAAATATCATTTGAAAGAGTGACAATATTTTTTCAATACTAATAACCTTAGTTTTCACCAATTTCTATTTTTTCTTTGTACATATTTATAGTACATAATAATCACTTTCCATGTGGTGAGTCAGGATGTGTATCTAACACATATTAATTCATTCTGATCCCTTGCTTTCCTCTTCATTCTCTCCTCTTGCCATCCCTTGATCCTCTTCCCCTCTGCAAAACATTCATCTTCTTCTTTCCTTTAATCTGTCTTTCATTTTTCTCTTTACTTACATTTTAGATTTCTCATAGAAGCTCATTGCTTGAGCTGCTCCTTGGTGTTAGATGAACACCTCTGTGTCAGTCATACATACTCATGTACAAGAGCTCCCCCCAGGACTGGATTTTCTATACATCATCTCATTAGTTTCTAAGTTTCTCCCCACTTCTATATTTTGAGTTTACCTTCTTTGTCCTATTTATTAAATTGGTTTTATGCTTTAATTTTATTCCCCATAAGTATACTACTATTCTATCTACTTTTTGTTTTAGATAGGGTCTGGCCCTTAGCTCAGCCTCAAACTCACATCACAGCAATCCTCCTGCCTCTGCCTCCCGAGTGCTGGGATTACAGGCGTGAGCCACCATGCCCGGCACTGGTATGTGGTATTGGTTGCCGCTGGGGTGAATGTCCACACCCAGTATTGTTATGTGGTTACCGGGGAATCAAACCCGAGTCCTTGCGCTTGCGAGACAGGCGCCGGAACCACTGAGCTATATCCCCGGCCCGATCCTTTATATCTTATGTTGTATATAATGTATGTTATGTAACTATTTATGTGACTTGTAAGCTAAATATTTTATTTGTAAATCAATGAGACTATATTCTTTAGCTAAAAGATTTCTATTAGATGAATGAAGACAGTGTGAAAATCATTTTTACTTTTGAGAAAATAATTTTTAATTTTAAAATACTCCTTTTAACAATCAAAAGTACATGACCTGTAGAAGTTATAAAGCCTTGCAATGTGATCTCATTTTATAAGGGTCTCTCTTGATGGAGCTCTTCATCATCTATCTACATTAAGTTCCTGTCAAAAATACTTATGTCTTATGCTACTGTATAACAAATACTTTTAAGTCATAAAAATATCACAGTCACACCATAGAATTTCAATTATTGCTGTTTGTGGCAGAACTATTTCTTTCCCATTGTTATTTCCTCAAAAAATAGCAGCAGAGATACATAAATATTTGCTGAAAATTTAATAGACAGCTTGTCTCCTTCTATAGCAGTTACTACATAAATATTTATGGCAAAGTTTGATAAACAGCTACTCTTGCCAAATATTCTTGTGTCTGAAATCCTTCTATCTAATCTTTTTATCTCTAAGCTTTCTCCTAATATGAGCCATCTACTCACTGATTTGAAATTTATTTATTTTCACAGCACTTCAGCTTAGTGAGATTGTTTAAAGTGCCTAAGTGACAAAGTCAGGTTTTGAATCTGGTTGGATAAATCCTCTTGTGTTATAATTTTTAGAGGTCTTAGGACAATGTTTTTGAAATAATTTTTAACATTATTTCAATGTATTAATATACAGCTGTTTTTAAATTCTGAGCAGATGTTGACTTTTTACAATGAGAAATTCTTAGAAGTGAAAAATAGCAGCTTTTCAACCCTTGTCAATAAAGTAAGTATTGGCAATTTCACTTAGCAGTTTTAGTGAAGGAATTATAGCACTGTGTCTGCTGTAACATCTTAATAAAAATGCTTCTCTTTGTGAGGGGAATAATTATCACTGTAGAGTAGGCATAAAAATACTCTAGTTTAAACATTCAGAAATAACGTGCAAGCTGCAGAGATTTGTGGAAACATGATTACCCAATCTAGGCCCAGTTCCTCTTTTCCGAAAATATCATTTACAATGAAATCAATACCCTGGGCTTCAAATGCTTTTTTTATGCCTGGAATCTATGCATTGAGACACTGCAGTGATTCCCGTTGGTACAAAGAGTTCATAGTTCATATATCTACTTTTGAGTTTATAAATCTTACCCTCTAGCACTTTCCTCTCTTCAATTCCTTGATTTAACAGTATCTTCTCATTCTTTCAAAAAAGACTCTTTCAAAGTATAACTGAGAGAGCAAAACAGAACTTACCTATTACAAATTTGGGTATCTGTTGTGGAAAAATGATACAGTTCTTAACTAATAAGTATAAACTTGATTTTTTTTGCTATTATCCCTCTGATTTCTAGCTTTATAATGACAATCCCTTTTTAGTAAATAGATTACTTATAGTTTGTATCATAAGGTAAGGAAGAAGTTTGTATGTTTGGCTATGAGTGTATGTGTATTATAAAACAGTCTTTTTAACATAAACAAGGTTGTTTGGGTAAATTAAGTATTTATTATATTGTTTCTGTATTTATTGTTTGAAAATATTTATGTATCACCATACAAATTTTATAGCAATATTAGCAACAAAGTATTTTAAAAAATAAAGTAAGGAAAAGTGTTTTATTGTATTGATTCAGCTAACATGAGCAGGAAAGATTTACCAGCAAAAATATTTAACAAAGGATTTTCTGGGGAAAATACTGTGATTTATTCCCATTTTGAGACAATACCTGAATTACAAGAGCTAGTGTCCTTAAGCACAAGATTTTGCTTTCATTTAGCCAGAGATTGTTCCTAAACTTCTCCGCAGAGCTTTCCATAAGGGAAGAGTCTCATCAGGATATCCTTCTCTCAGCAGTCAACTTTACTGCTTATTCTACCGACCAAAGGCTATCTGTTAAATGTTCAAGTTTTTCTTCTTTTTTAAAAAATGTTTAAATTAAATCCCTGAATCCCTGAAATCAGTAATAGCTTCTTCTGTATCCTGCATTTTTCCTTTTTACATCTTCTTGGTAAACTTTATCTCCATTATATTTCTTTTTATTTTTTGTCAATTTCTCACCTCACAGTTGATTTTTCTCCTTCCAACTAATACATGTCACAAAATGAAGTGAAAATAACCAATTAAAAATCAAATAGCACTCACATTTCCACATTTTTTGCTATTTTAACAACAAATTTGCTTGACATCACTCATTAAATTATTTTTATTTCTTTCCTTCTTTTTTCTTTATTCATTATATATTTTGAAGTCTAGTTTTTTTATTAAAGACTTACCATGTACAAGCAATTGTCCTTGATGTAAGACTTCATAGCCAACGGGACATTAAGCTGCTTAAGAATAAATTCTTACATAAGAAGCACATTTGGATCATCTTCAGCTCCTATAGTCCCTCTTGGGCTGCTCTCTCCAAAACTGGAATGTGTTGTGCACAAACATATTCAGTTTTACAGCATATCATGCGTGTCTTAGGAAAGAAATTATAGTCTAAGAACTTTAGAAAACACTGATGTGCTCTGTATTAATTATTGTATTGTTTATGACAGTTACAAAATAACAATTTAAAATATCATACATTTTAAATATTTTCAGGGTAAATAACAAGGGGAAAAAGAATGTGATAGTAAGAAATAAAAAGGAAACAAACTTATGTATATGGGGGTGGGAGTTGCAGAATGGGTGGGGGAATGGGAAAAATGAGAATCAAGTCGTGTCATATTCTGGTACAAACTCTCAATATTGAATGTGATGATGATATGTATTCATAATATACAAGTAAAGATTTGTATTAAAAAATATCACACAATTACCAACTCAGAGGGTTAGAATTCTGGAATGTTCCCTAAGCTCTCATTTATTTAAAAATAAATAAGTAAATAAATAAAAACAGCCTACTTACACATGCCCAAATACTAGTCACTAGTAACTGTGAATGTTATTTTGCTTGGCAAAGTGTCTTCATACATGCTTAAAAATCTTGAGTTTATTTTGGTTATTCCGATTTCAATCAAGATGCGGGAAGGCACAAGTCCATGAGGTGGTGAAACGGAGGAAGATGGGAAGATTCTTCTTTTAGAGAATGAAGTAGTGTAAGAGAAAAGAAACACATTTTCTCCTAAAGCTTCCAGAATAGTCACACTTCTATTAAAAATAATTTTAATTCACTAGTAAAAATTTTGCATTTATAGTTTGCACAGCTGTGAGGAGATACACTTATTATTGTTTTCAACTACTATGATTTGTAGTATTTGTTATAGCTACTGGAAAAAGTGCATTCATTTTTTGAAAAATGTATATTTAAATATACTTCTGATATAAAATTAAGGTCTCATTTCCCTGATAGATCAAGATCAAGACTTTTCATGGTGGGCCAGGGATATAGCTTAGTGGTTCCAGCACCTGTCTTGCACGCACAAGGGCCCAGGTTCGATCACCCAGAAACCACATACATTTTTTTCAGCCTCTTTATCTGAGGTCATGTCAGGTTAGGCTTACAAATTGATGAAAGACTTAAGAACTATTTAAATAGGGGTCGGGGAGTTAGCTCAGTGGTTCCGGTACCTGTCTCGCAAGCGCAAGGACCCAGGTTCGATTCCCCGGTAACCACATAACAATACTGGGTGTGGAGACCCACACCCAGCAGCAACCAGCAGCACATACCACAGTGCTGGGCGTGGTGGCTCACGCCTGTCATCCCAGCACTCGGGAGGCAGAGGCAGGAGGATTGTGATGTGAGTTGGAGGCTGATCTCAGGGCCAGCCTGAACCACAAAGCGAGACCCTGTCTCCAAAAACCTAAAAAAAAAAAAAAAAAAAAAAAAAAAAAAAAAAAAAGAACTATTTAAATAAAGATGAGATTGGTAAGAAAGTGAGTGAAAGGCATAGGAATAGTAACAGAGAATGGAGCAAGGTATTTCTTAAATTAGTAAATCACAGTCTGTTTCCTTAAATCAATATGATAGAAAGAATCACCTGAGCATTTGTTTAAAACACTGATTTCCATGGCTCAACACAGATTTCTAAATGCAAAATCTCCCAGACAACAATTCTACAAACTGGTCCTTTTCCAGTTTTTCTGTGATTCACAGTTATTTTAAGCTTTATGATCACAAACAATTTACAGATGGTACTAAACAAGATTTAAATATAGTTCTAAACAATTTTCAAAATATATCTAAACTTCTAAACCTGGCCACAAACTGACCATTTCTGTGTACTTAAAACCCAAGTTAGTTTATTAAATAACCATGTCTCAATCTACATCCAAAGTTGAAAGACTCATAATAAGTAATCATTTCTATTTTTGTTGGAAAACCATCACAAGGTGTGAACCTATTTGAAATGAAATTTGCAAATTAGTAGAAGTAAAGATTCTTATTGATAGAATATCACAGGGAAAGACAGTGTAATAGATGGAGAGATGGATAGGAGGGTGAATTTGGGTAGGAGAAATAAATTTCAATGTTCTGTAGTTCACTTGAATAACTACTGTCAACAACAATTAATGTATTTCAAAATATCTAGAGAATATTGTGAATTACAGTGAAATAATAAATGTAATGAACATTGTATCTACCAGCTTTTTTCCATATAGGACAATGACCATTATTTAAATGAAGAGAGATATAACTCAGTTCATACACACAGAGAATTCAATCCATAATTGGTTCACAGAGAGCAGCACTAAGTCAAGGAAAGTTCTAGAGAAAAGACACTCTAGTTCATGGGGGCCAGGAGAGACATAAAGAACTAAAGAGGAGATCAGATACAGTACATAAAGTCTTGCTTCTGTGACATACACAGGCACACCCAAAAGTATGCTGTACTAATCTCATCAGCAGCCCCAAGCCAATCAAGTCAACACAATTTGTTTGTTTGTTTGTTTGTTTTGTTTTGTTTTTTGTTTATACAGGCTCTCAGTTTTGTAGTTCATGCTGGCGTTGAGCTCAGCCTTGAACTCACAGCAATACTCCTGCCTCTGCCTTCCAAGTGCTGGGATCACAGACATGAGCCAGCACACCTGGCACTGTGGTATGTGGTTCTGATTGCTGGTGGGCATGAGTCTCCACACCCAGCATTGTTGTATGATCAAACATGGGCCCTTGTGCTTGCAAGGCAGACCCACTGAGATAAATCCCTAGCCCAAGTCATCACAGACATGACCACCACATTCTATTCTCCTCAAATTGCCATTCAAAATAGCTCCTTATATAAATTTAATTTCCGAAGTTATTCATATACAAGATCATAATTCTGCCAAAGACTATTTCATCTATCTGTCTGTTCTGTGTACAGCCCAGAATGCAACAGTCTCTTCCACAATGTCTCAGTGAGTTATGCATTTTTTGATATAGGTAGATCCTCTCAGATATGATCAGTAGACTGTGAGGGCCTGAGTGACTGAACATGGTTTAATGAATCCTGCAGAACTAGTTCCCATCAGTGATGGTGCATCTCTTTCTAAATTGAGCACCCAAACTGCAACACCCCAGCACATATATTTATTGCAAAGTGCCAACATTGCAAGTAAACCTGAATACTGATGTTTTAGTTTAGAGAAAATATATACACTACAAAGAAAAAAGTATGATAACATAGGTTGCAGTGATACAAATAACCTGCTGCAGAACAGGTGCAATAAGTTGCCAGCCATGACTTCACATAGTCTGTCTCAAGCAGAGGGCCCAGTCATTCTCTTCCCTAATGAAAAGTTTATTTCTTTGCATCCTTGAATATATTTCTGAGATGTTATCAAAGTGCCTTTGTTCTTTTTCCTGTAAGCACTTTCTTTCTTTATAGGTTAACCATCTCTCCAGCAACCAGCATTCCTTTGACCCTAAATTACCTATGGCTCATTGCTTCTATTATTCTGATTCTCACCATAAATCTGGTAGCATGTTACCAGCAGTACCATGTCAGCCTGAATTGTGAGCTGCTTTGAACTTTAATCTATCAAAATATTAGCTACAAGCCCTTAATGTTAGTCTCTGCCAAATCACAAAGCATGGGGAAAATAGATAAAAATAATTTTCCATATAGTATCATGGATAGCTTCTAATTCAGTTGGCAATGACCGAAACCTCTTGAATCTAACCTTTACTGTCCTCACTGTATTCTAGTCTTCTGAGCTCAGACCAGATTCATCCACCACATATTGCATAAAATAACTATGAGTTTCTCTAGCTGGCATCTCCAAATATTTTCAAAACTCTAACTACAACAAGCTCAAAGGCTTCTAAACCACGTGGTCAGAAATCATTTGAGCAATTATCTGATTCTCTGCTACTCATTATCTGAAAGCATCCAAACCAGGCTAAGGCCATGTTTCTGTGGCACACCTAGACACAGTCAGAAGTCTGCTTTTCTAAGTCCATTAACAACTCTCGAGCCAATCAATTTGATATAATTAAGCTTTCACCATCACACCAATTATCAATGTGCTCAGAACACAAATACACACAAATTGGCCTGGGGATTTAGTTAAGTGGTGTTGATGCCTGCTTCCTAAGCACAAGTTTCTGAGTTTGATCCTTGATAACCTTCAAAAACCAAAAACCCTACAATGTACATATTATTGAAATATTATGCTGTTATTTATGTTTGTAAATTATGTCAATTAAAAATTTTAAAATATATGAGTGACATACCCATATCTAAATGTAACTAAAATTGCTTAATTTTGTTCTCATAGAATAAAGATGTAATATCTAGAAATATACTAAAACTAAAATGATATGTTTTTTAAAAAGGGAGTGGACTAAAATACATAAAATTGAAAAATATCACATTTTCACACATTATTCTTTATTATATTGATAGATAATATTTATCACATTTATGAGGTCTATGGTATATTTTTCTTTATGTATACATTGAGTAGTGACCAACTCATAAGAATGTACATATCCATTATCAAACAGCTTTCACAATGTTTTTAGTAATAAGTAACTTTATATTATTCTCTTCTGTTTTAAGTTACAAACATTGGAGCTTGTTAGATCACACCCCACATATCTGTGAATGATTTGAAATTTTCCAAAATTTTCTGTTTTGTTTTGAGGTGCTGAGAATCAATCCCATGATCTTGCACACAGTAGGCAAAGGCTCTGTATTGAGGTACATGTGTGTCACCAATAAGTGCTTTTACATCACTAATGGTGCTGGTGGTACTATATTAGTTTCTACTCTTTTTCTAAGTTCAGTTGAACATTAGATTTTTCTGGTTTCAGTTATAATTTAAGATGTCTAGGTAAATAAATAACTGGCAAAAAAGTCTGTATGTAATTTCATTATCTTGGCCAGTATACAAGTATATATTTGCAGCATTGTCTCACATAGGACTTTGAAGAAAAAACAGGACTTCCAAACATTCTTCTTTAAGTTGTATTTGCTGGAGCCTGCGTAGGTGAACCAGTTGCTACAGTGGATTTTCTAAAGCAATATGCTATGATGTGATTGAAGCTTCCAAAGAGAAGAAGACTGGGTTTTTCAATTAAGTATTGGAAAAAAGCTTTTCTGTTATTTTCACCAAATATCTATAGTGATGAGTAGCCAAATAACCAGGTGCTGCTCACTGTAGAAGCCATGCACAACTTAAAAATTAGTATTGTTTTATAAAAATGAAACAAAAAATAGACATTTCTGACTGAAAAAAATATTTTTTGGGATTATTTTTACAACAGATTTTTCTACCATAATTATTATGATAAGACTTTATTGTTTGTATTCAAAATAAATATGCAAAACACAGACTTGATGTGTAGTGCTCTGAACAAGTGAGTATACAGCATGCTCAAAGTCACACAGGAGATTTCTAGTACTGGAGGGTGGAGGGAGTGAGTTCAAGGAAAGCTGGACTACACAGCAAAATCCTGACTTAAAAAGGAAAAGAAAAGCATGAACAAACAAACAAAAAAAGGATGTGGAAGCTTTCTGAACTTACTGCCTATGTTGACTATAGAAAAATAAAGAGATTAATATGTTCAGATTGGCTTTAGAACTTTTCACATGACAGCTAAAAATAGGAGGAGCTCATGGAGAGTGTAGAACTAAGACGATGGGCTAAGGGGATGCAAAAGCACAGTAGAAAGAAATGTACCCACGAATGTTCAGCCATTAGCAAAGAAATAAAAACCAACAAGGTAAGATAAAAATATATTGATTGCTGGGCCGGGGATTTAACTCAGTCATTCTAGCACCTGCCTTGCAAATGCAAAGGTCTAGGTTCAATCTCCAGGTAACCACATCCAACAATGCCAGGCGTGGAGACTCATACCCACCAGCAATCAGAACCACATACAGGGCCGGGCATGGTGGCTCATGCCTATAATCCCAGCGTTTGAAAGGCAGAGACAGGATCATGTGAGCTGGAGGCTGAACTCAGGAACAGACTGAACTACAAAGAGCAAGACACACATACATTGATATATATATGATATATAAATATATATATAATTTAAATAAATTTATATAAATATAAGTATATACACATATATACATGCATTCATATATACGCATTTACACATATACATGTGTATGCATATATACACATGTATGCACAAATACATGTATACACATATATTCATATATACATATATAATATATGCCTACATGCACATATATATGTATTGCTCACGTGGTCATCTTTTTTTTTTTTAGGTTTTTTGAGACAGGGTCTCGCTTTGTGCTTCAGGCTGGCCCTGAGCTCAGCCTCAAACTCACATCACAGCAATCCTCCTGCCTCTGCCTCCCCTGTGCTGGGATTACAGACATGAGCCACCATGCCCAGCACTGTGGTATGCGGTGCTGATTGCTGCTGAGCGTGAGTCTCCACATCCAGTATTGTATGTGGTTTCTGGGGAATCAAACCCTGGGCCCTTGCACTTGCTAGACAGGCACCAGAACCACTGAGCTAACTCCCTGGCCCACTCAAGTGGTCATCTTTTATATCAGAAGTACACAATACACTTGATATTTGAAAATGTATATAAAAGTATAGAGCATGATATTGCTTTATTCTAGATATATTAAGAAAATCATTTATGAAATATAAGATGAATCAATAGTGACAGGGAAATATTAAGTTGTGTCCCATGCATATTAAATGTTCACCAACATTTTTTTTTTGCTTGGTTAGAAAATGGTGCCAAAATTGTATATAGAAAATAACATAGAATTTAGAAACTATAGATACATGTAGATAAGAGGTTACATTTTATGTCATCTTTACATATCACAGAATCTTCTTTTACATTTTGGAATATTGAAAATAATATCCTGTAATAAATGTTTACTTTTAAGCCTACCAGAAACATGAAAAATAGCAGGAATGGCCTGTGGAAGAAACAGGACTGGGTGTTGGTTGCTTATATTCAAACCCTTATCATTTTTGTTTTGTTTTGTTTATTTTGTTTTGTTTTGTTTTACTTTTCTTTGTAAAGTATACAACCCAGACTGACTACCTCACAGTGTAGTCCAGGTTGCTCTTAAACCTGCAGCAGTACTCCTGCTTCAGGCTCCAAAGTGCTCAGATTATATACCTGTATCTCCATACCTGGTATAGTCCCTTTTAACTGAAACCATTTTCCATTTACTTAGTGAATATAATTTAGATTCTTACTTTAGATAATGGCATAGCTTTATTTGGACTAAATTAGAAGATACTTTTAAATTGGATCATAATGTTAAATGAAGTAAATCACACATAAAAGCTCCTATATGGCATGATTTCTGTTATATAAAAACATATACACACACATATATATGAAGTATGAAATAAAAAATAGATAATGGGAAAAAGTGATTTTAATTCAGAGCAGACAATACATCTAAAAACATGTTTTGATTTAATACAATTATCTAACACGTTTTAAATGGGATTCATTTACCTATTAGTCTGGTTTGCAATCTATATATTTGATAATTCACTTTACAAAATCATATAAGATAAATGAATCTGATACTAGCAAAATAAAAAAGGAATGGAGTTAAAAAGAATTGAAATGTGCTATGTAATTTACCAATACTTATAGTGAGTATAATCATTATGCACTCCAGATAGGTACTAATAAAAACTAAATAAAGACATTATTTTCTGATACATAATTATTACTTGAAAGAATGGCTTAATATTACCATTTCTGTAGATATATTTTTCATCTTTTTAATGTATTATTTTGTTTATCAGAACAAAAAGTTGTTACTTTGTCCTTACTTGATTGAATTGATTTAATCTGGTAAGAGAAATAGCTTAATTATATTTTACATTGGAATGTAATCATTCAAACTTCAAAAGATCTACACATATTATTCTTTTCATACACAGGTATGATTGTCATTATTCATAGTTGATGTGTGATATTATTATTGGAAACAGTCACCTAAAGTACAAATATAAATTAGAAGAGAACTCTTAGCTTTAGGGATGAATAACACCACAAAGGCAAAGGACCTTCCAGTTACCTGAGCCTGTGGTTATCCAACTGGTTTTCAGAAAATTCACTTCTTTGAGGCATACGGAGAATGTCCTAGGAAAAATGAGCAAATTGCTAGATTTTATTCTACCATTTTAACCAAAACATACTGACATTTATTTTTATTATTATCATTTTATTGGCAGACTTTAGATATATAATGATCATGTCCATCATAGGGAATTTGGGCCTGTATATGATATATTTATATTCCTCTTTTGCCCCTATTTCCTCCCCCTCCTTTCAACCCCCTCTTCTATTTAAACAAAAGCTTTGTTAGATTTTTTCTCATTTTTTCCCTTCTCTTCTTTCTTTTCCCCTCCCCTCTCCCTAACACTTTCTCCCTTTGAACAATTTTGCCCTATTTCACAATATTTATTAAACATTTGTTCCTTATTTACACTATTGACAGGTATTGTAACTGATATTTAATAGATTATTATTAAAATCAGGGTATAATTCACTATAAAAGAAAAAATATTTAAATAAAGCAGGAATGTAAAACAGATATACAAAATATTAGGATATTAATGTGCAATTTTTATTAACTTAATATATTATTTGCTGCTTTGCAAGTCTTCTACTAATTGTAGATATAAATTGAAGTATATTGTATGAGCTACCACTAAATATATATATGATTCTCAGGAATAAATCTTATTTGCATTACACTGAGATTACAAGCTCACTTTTATTTACTGAGTTCATTAGTACATTTTAGATATACATTCAACACTGAGAATTTGTACCTGTGCATGATATATCTTGATTCTCAATTTTCCCATTCCCCTGCCCTCCTTACATCCCAATCCCTCTAAGTACCTAAGCTTTGTTTTCATTTTTTTACATAAGTTTTCTCTTTCCCTTGTTTACTTTTCCCTACACCCTTTTCCCTTTAGAGAACATTAATGATTGATGTTCTTAATTTCTATTGTAGCTAATAGATTATACCAGTCATAGTAGCCAACACTTTGTAAACTAGTATGCACTATGTATCAGAGAACTATAGAGTAAATGAAGAGTTAAGACATATGTATCTAGAGAAAACAATAAAAAATGAGTTGTACATCAATTTGATATTAATTTGCAAATAGAGTTGAGAACAATTTGAATACATAAATGAAAAAAAATGAATTACTTTGGTATTTTGATATTCCCCATAAAACATTTTAGTAAGTATTTTTATTTAAGGAGTAATATTTAGTCTTTGGTTCATCTTACCTCTCAACAAGATTTTTAGTTCTGCTAAGAATAGCCTTACCAAGAAAAGTCAATAAGCCAAAATTGGCATATTAATTTGCTCTCCTGGAAATGAAACCCAAACTTGGAATTACAGTTTCTGGAAACAACCTTTTAATAGACTTACAGATAATCTTTACAGAAAATTATCTAATAGCCATAACTTAAATATTTAAAACACAAACTTTTGTCACCTTGTATCAGTGGTTCTGTTTAATTGAAAGTCTAGGTCCATTTATGTTTCCACAGTGTTGTCTATCAGGTCATTTATAAAGAACAGGAAATCTGCTGACTTATAGTTCCAGCATCTGGGAAGTGCAAGGCAGACTGAAGGAGTAGGGTTTGTAGAGAAACTTCCTCTCATAGTCATCCCACTCTAGAAGGGCAAATAACAGGGCAGAGGAAAGATGAGTGCAGATTTTTTAAAATGAACCCACCCATAACAATGGCATCAGTTCTCTCATGAGAACAGTGTTCCTATGACTTCAGCAACCTTTCTATATGTCCCATCTACCATTATCTTTGAACTATTTCCAAACATACATATTGGGAAACAAATTCAAAATAGAGCATGCATAGTATTACAAATAATATCAAACATTTGGAGTAATGAGACTTATTAAACATTTGAAAGTCAAGATTTTAAATGTGCATGAGTGACTTATTTATATGAGACTGAAAATCAAAACTGATTACATATCATTATTCTGCATGTCAAACCACATGTAATAAAAAGCAGTATTTTTTCTGTCAAAAATTAGTGGTGATTGTAAGAGTAGCTGGTATTCTTTAGAGATGGATATTATTTCTAGAAGGTTTTATTTCCATTATATCATGGATATATACACGTGCTAATTTTGAATAATATGAAAGTGCTTGAAAATAATGATCATTGAAAAAGTAGAAGTGGAAATAACAAGGAAATATTTGGTTAAGAAAGAATTTAGCCTGAAAAAAAGAGGAGAAAGAAGGAGAGGAGAAAGAGAAGGAAACCTTAAGAAGACAATTAATTAATTAATTAATTAATGTTACTTAATGGGTTTATGGAGAATTTTTGATGAAGCTTTACTTTAATGCCTAGGAAAAGAAAACAGGGATCTTTCTCTTCTGACCCCCACAAAAGGTATTCAGTGGGAAAAAAGAAGGGGGAGCTTTTGCTGTCCTAGACTTTCTGGAAAATCATTTTCAGAACCATCGACGACCTTATTCTGGAAAGCCAGAAAAAGAAACAGAAAACCACTGAGTAAACACTCCATATATTTTGTCTCACTAGTGGGAAAGAATCCTAAAGAGACTCTGGGTATTTTGCAGCATAAGCAAAGGAACGCTAATCTAATGCATCAAGTTTCTCTGTAAAGTTTGGGCACTGCCTGTCTGTCATGAGAATTTTTGTTCCGCACTTTTGAACTGGTCCAGGAGAAGGAATACTTGTCCACTGAATGTGAGACCTTAAAGTAGTTTCCAGAGAGAAATATTCACTTCTGGTAATTTTAGTAATTTTACGTGCTGCAATATCAGGATTAAAAAAAAAAAAACAATTTGATTTATCTAATTATTGTTCTCAGATTAACTATTTGTTTGGTCTTTCCTGATTCAAATATTTTATTTATTTGTTTATGTATTATGTAATTTGAATCTTTATTGGTGCATTATGAACACAGATTACCATCACATTCAACATTGAGTTAGTACCAGAATATGACATGACTTGATTCTCACTTTCCCCTCGCCCCCGCCCTGCCACCCCAACCACTATATACATAAGCTTTGTTTCCATTTTTCTTTATTACTGTCACATTATTTTCCACCTCATTATTTACCCCTACATCCTCTTTCTTTTTAAATATTTATTTATGTTTTTTTTTTTTTTAATTAGTGACTGAGTTATCTATTCTGGCTCAAACTTGAAATCTTCCTGCCTCAGCTTTCAAGAATACTATTATGTATGTGACCACACATCTGGTTTATTTTTAAAAATATTTCCTTTCAGTATCTGTAATAAATGACTGTACTATTTCATCTTTTGTATTCTCATCATTTATCTTCATTCTGGGAACTATTTAAGCTTGGAGATTCCTCAAATTTAGTTTAATTTAATCTCATCACAAACAGCAAATCTTTCTCTAGTGCATGGTTACAGGAGCTGATTGCATTTCACCTGGGTACAGTAAACACAGTTTAACTAAACAGCAAGTTATATTACAGTAAGCTGCTTTTGTTTGTAACCCAATTGCTCTGAAACTAAGGCTAAAACACTCACAAGTTCTTCAAATGATTTCTAGGGATACTCATAGACTCGCTTGACAAGAATTATGTGTTGAAGCATGAAGCAATGTTTTATATACTTTCTTAAAAATGGCAGTCATATTTTTAGTAAGCACGTTGAAAAGGTAGGCAGAGAGTGGATTAGGACATACATCAGTTTACAATTTGCTTGTATCTCTACGGAGAAATCACAGTGGAAATGTGACAAGATTTTAGAACCCCCGCAGGATCTGAAGTGTATAATCAGTACACTGCAATTATATCACAGTGCCTGGAACTCGTCCGGTGAGATGCAACATCTTCCCTCTCAGTACATAACGGAAATAAATCAGCCTACACTCATTGAAGTTTTTGATAATTCCTTAGAAATAGACTTCCCTTAATAAAGATGATAAATAGTCTGTCATCACAAAGAATTTGTCTGGGTGAAGTAACATTACTATTTTAGAGAAAGTCCGGCCCATTATCCTTAACATAACAATGTGGTGCTATAAAACTAATTTCATTAATTGTGCTAATATAGTTATGCCTAAGAGATTAGAATATGAAAAGAGTAGTCCTTACTATGAATACAATATCAGTTAGATGAAATGAACTATTTTTCTTATAGTCAAGATGATTATTTTGTTTGGATATTATTTGAGAATCTATTTCTCTGTGGCTGACAATTAGTGCATTTATATTAAGGAGTGGGTTTAAAAACAACAACAACAAAAAAAGAAAAACTAAATGCCTGCATCCCTACTTGTTCTATTTGTATTGTTTTGATATTTTTGTCAAACAACCCTTTTCCCACACACTGCTACAGGTTATTTGCCTGCACTCATAAATTTGGTCCTCACAGTGATCAATAACTGATCACATCAGGCAGTGCTCATGTGTGAGATTACTTTACTTATGGTTATTTTCTCAATGACACAGATTGTACTTCTAATCATTTTATATCATATGGATCCTAATCGGTACATAAAGGGTTGTTCAACAATGTCTTTTCATTATTCAGAAATGTTAGCAGGTTCACAGAACTGTTACAGCTTATATCTAGATATCCCCTTCAAGCTTTGTGCACTCAGAGGTGGGGCTTTTCACAAGGCCTGGACATAGGATGTGTAGATAAAGATCAATGATGTGTGATAATTAAATAAATCCACTGTTTGGTTTTGAGTGTGGGTAATAGAAAGGCACCAATTGATGGTCTTAGAGACTGAGTGTAATAAAAATGAAAGGAAGCTCTATGCTGTTATTGTTGTTGCTGCTGCTGCCGCCACCTCCTGCCTGTCCTGCTGTGGATTGTTTCTTCTCTCCTTGCCCCTCTCCCACACCATGATACCTAGAAACCAGTTGACTATGGATTGAAACTTTTACAAACTGTGAGTCAAAATAAACTCCTCCTCTTTTAACTCTTGGGTGTTGAGTATTTTGTCTCAGAAACAAGAAGTAACTGAAGCACTATGGTATCTGTGACAGAGAACCAGCACAGAAGACATAAACTTCTGCCTCTTATATTGTCCCCTAAGAGGCTGGACATGGTGGAAGGAGGTATTCATTACTGCTCCTTGAACTCCCTTGTATTTATGGCAAGTTTTACACAGAATCTCTTCAAAACTCCTGTTTTCCCAGACTACATTTATTTTGAGAAATCCTATTTCTGCTGATCTTTCTTTAAAAATTAAATTCTGAAAAGGCTGAGGATTTAGCTCTAGAGTTCTGGCATGTTCTTGGCAAGCAAAAGGTCCCAAATTCCATCCCAGGTAATCACATACAACAATGTTGGGCATGGTGGCTCATGCCTGTAATCTCAGCACTCAGGATTCAGAGGCAGGAGGCTTGTTGTGAGTTTGAGGCTGGTCTGGGCTACATAGTGAGTTTGGGGCTAGCCTGAACTACAAAACAATACTCTGTTTCAAAATAAGTAAGTAAGTAAGTAAGTAAATAAAAAAATAAATAAATAAATAAATTCTACTCATTGTTATTAATTGCATTACCAAGCATACTAACAAGCCTTGAAGTAAATGGAAAATACTTCATAGCACAACTGAGTTGTGGCATAATCACTTTCAAGTTAATACATGACTCTGGAGTATCAAGAGATGTCCTCTAATTCATGTTATCACTTTGAATGTTAGGTAATGTGAGATATACAGTTAATTCATAGAAGATAAAATAAAATTAATTTCTGCTTATGTGAATATTCTCTCTTTTTTATTTGAACTTTCTAAAAGCAATAGCCAATATATTAGAACACCACCATAACAGGGCTTGATATTGTGATGAAAACCTAATTGATTCCTTCTGATTTGATATCTAGTCTTTTGTGATCAGATACCTGCATATGGTTCATAGTCAAATGCAGGTCTTAAACATTACAATAGCATGTAAGAAGCCATTACTCAAGAAAGTAACTGTAATAAGACACAGTTATATGAATAAAAAACCTAACTTTTAGTTCTTCATCCATGAAAAAGGCTTTTATCACTGATCCACAGTCTTATTCAAGGTGGGCTTTTCTCTTCTTTCCTCTAGCTTTGGGTTTTAAAATAAGTAACTTCCAACATATTTCTTGCCAATGTATTTGGCAGGTGAGGTGAAGACAAAAGGATTGTACACAATGCTTTTAACAGCTATTTCTGAGAGTGCCTTACATTACTCATAACTGCATCAAAGTAGTTCAAATCTATTTACATAAGCTCAGCTAAAAACATCTTAGGGTGACAAATACATGAGCATGTGCCATAACAACTCATTTATGAAAGTAGAGGAAAGATCAGTGGTACCTAAAGATGGGAGATAATTTTATTTTTTTAATATGTTGCAAGGTGCACAGAGTTGTAAGAAAAGGTTAAAAAGCAATGGGTATGGATTTAAAATGAAAAATTTGTAAGTAAACAAATTGCAGATATTAAAGTCTAAGGAACCTACGACAAGGAATATCCTCAAGTGAATATATAAGAACTTGAATTACATGGGATTCTTAAAACCTAAAAATGACAAAGAAATAGTATCTTGAAAAAACAGGCAGCTGAATAGTTCATATAGCAAAACTGATGTAAGTATACAAAATATAAATGGGAATATTTAAAAAAAGTTTTAAGAGATATAGATATACTCAAAAATGATTTCAAAAAATGGATTCAAATTTGTTTTATTCAAAAATAATTTAAAATAATGGTCAGTAACTATTGGATAGAATGATATTTCATTTACTTGCACATAGTAAAGATTCAGTATACTTTGGAGTATTTAACACAAAACTTACATTGTTTTAGAAAACCATCATTTTATTGAGCATAGAAATATACTTTTAAGTAAAGGTGATGATGTATATACTATCACACTGACATTTAATAATGATAATATCTTCTTCATGATACTGTATAATAATCTTGAAAAACTTCATAAATAACTATAAGAGAAAATGTTGGATACAAAAATGTTGAATATTCCACAAATATATATATATATATATCTTGAAAGTACTGTGCATTGTTTGATGAAATAGAAATTATCTCAAAAGAATGTGTCAAAGAAATGAAATTAAATCTAATTTAGTTTAAAAGGTACTTGTAAATATAATTCGCATAGCCAAGAAAGGTACAAAAACAGTTTAACTTAGCCATGAAACAGATTGCTACAGATCATGTGTCATTCATCATCTTCTTGCAGAACAGTTTGACATGAAGTTTAACTTGATACATCAACTATTTTCTTTAAAAATTTCCAAGAGTACATTTTTTAACAATTCTATTTTATCACTTGTCAGGAATGAAACTAACCCAACATGCTTTTTTTATTCTGAAATTAAAAATTTTATAGAATGATTTTTATTCTAAATGTATGTAAAATAAGTAAAAATAATCACATCATTGATTGTTTCATAGAAATTTTTTAAATTTTTGGAAAATCACTTTTTTCCTAAAATCATGTTATGTACGAACTACCTACATATTTACTTCATTTATGTTAAAACAAATAATGCATTGCTGTTATCACAAGTTGACCAATATTATTCTCTTTAACTTGCAAAACAATGTCCAATTTCTTGGGCACAGCAGTAAAATCTGTTCAAGTGCAAAGTAATATACAAGCAGTAATAAACTGTATTCTGAATTTCTTTAAAATTCCAGTACTATATTTATTCAATTTATTTCTTATTCTTGCCTAATTGCTGTGGCTAATATTTTCAGAACTATACTGCCTGATGATTTCTCATGATAGCTTTTATTAGTTTGAGATAGAAATCATCTATTCCAATCTTCTGTAGGGTTTTTTTTTGTTGTTGTTGTTTTGTTTTGTTTTTAGGTTTTTTTTTGAGACAGGGTCTCGCTTTGTGGTACAGGCTGGCCCTGAGCTCAGCCTCAAACTCACATCACAATCCTCCTGCCTCTGCCTCCCGAGTGATGGGATTACAGGCATGAGCCACCACGCCCGACACTGTGGTATGTGGTACTGGTTGCTGCTGGGTGTGGGTCTCCACACCCAGTATTGTTATGTGGTTACCGGGGAATTGAACCCGGGCCCTTGTGCTTGCAAGACAGGCGCCGGAACCACTGAGCTAACTCCCCGGCCCCTTCTGTAGGGTTTTGAACATAAATGGGTGTTGTGTTTTGTCAAACGCTTTTTCTGCATCAATTGAGATGACCATATGGTCTTTGTCCTTGAGTTTGTTAATATAGTGTATAACATTTATTGATTTACGTATGTTGAACCATACTTGCATAACTGGGATGAATTCAACTTGCTCAGGGTATATAATCTTTTTGATAATTCTCTGTATTCTTTTTGACAGTATCTTACTGAAGATTTTTCCATTGATGTTCATTAGTGATATTGGCCTGTAGTTCTCATTTTTGGTTGGGTCTTTCTCTGCTTTTGGAATCAGGATAATGGTTGCTTCCAGGAATGAATTTGGGAGTACTGCTTCCCTTTCAATTTCATTAAAGAGTCCAAGAAGTGGAGGCATTCACTCTTCTTTAAAAGTTTTATAGAATTCAGCAGTAAAGCAATCAGGTCCAGGGCTTTTCTCTGTTGACAGGTTTTTAATTACATTTTCAATTTTACAGATTGATATTGGGGTATTTAACATTTCTATATCTTCTTTATTCAGCCTTGGGGGTTCATATACATCTAGAAATCTATCAATTTTTTCTACATTTTCTACTTTATTGAAACATAAATTTTCAAAATAGGTGTTTATTATCCTCTGGACTTCCTCTGGGTCAGAACAATTCTCTATTCTCATTTCTAATAGCATATATATGAGCCTTTTCCTTCCTTTGTTTAATAAGGTTGGCTAAGGGTCTATCAATTTTGTTTATCCTTTCAAAAAATCAACTCTTCAATTTGTTGATTTTTTGTATTGTCTTCTTAGTTTCTATTGCATTAATTTCTGCCCTGACCCTTATAATTTCTTGCCTAGTGCGAGTTTTGGGTTCATCTTGTTCCTCTCTTTCTAGTCATATGAGATTCAGCTTTAAATTGTTTGTTTGAGCTTCCTCTGTTTTCTGGATGTAGGCCTTCACTGCTATGAATTTTCCTCATATGACTGCTTTCATTGTATCCCATAAATTTCTATATCTTATATTGGTGTTATTGTTATTTGTAAGAACTGTTCAATTTATTCTCTAATTTCTTCTGTCACGCATTGGCTGGTCAACAGAGCGTTGTTCAGTTTCCATGTGTTTGTGAGGATCCTGGGCTTTCTTTTGTTATTCAGCTGCAAAATTAGGACACTGTGGTCAGACAGAATAAAAGTGATAATTTCAAACCCTTTGCATTTACTTAAATCTTTTCTATAAACCAACACATGATTTATTTTGGAGAATGAGCCATGAGCAGCTGAGAAGAATGTAAATTCTGACAGTGTGGGGTGAAATACTCTGTAGGCATCTACTAAGTCCATTTGCTGAAGAGTCTGGTTTAGCTCAAGTATTTCCTTATTGCTTTTTCTCCAGTCTATCTGTCTCTTTGTGACAGTGGGGTATTGAGGTCCCCTACTATTATTGTACTGGAGTTTATCCAGTTTTTCATATCCATTAATGTCTGTTTTATATAGCTGGGTGCATTAGAATTTGGAACATAGATATCTAAGGTTGTTATTTCTTTCTCTTGGATTTTTCCCTATATGAAGAGATAGTGTCCAGCTTTACCTCTCTTTATCAGTTTTGGCTCGAAATCTATTCAGTCTGTAAATAAGATCACCACTTTTTTCCTGTTTTTTTTTTTTTTTTTCCTGTTTCCTTTCGCATGGAGTAATGTTTTCCAACTGTTTACTCTCAGTCCATGAGTTTATTTCTAATTTAGGTGTATTTCTTGTATGCAACTGATTGAAGGATCTTGCCTCTTGATCCATTCTGGCAGTCTGTATCTCTTAAGATACAGATCTCTTAGGTTGTCATTATTTGCTGATGACGTGATACTCTATCTAAAAGATCCTAAAAACTCAATTAAAAAACTGCTGGACCTAATAGTCAAATTTTGTTATGTAGCTGGATACAAGATCCATGTTAAAAAATGAATAGATTTTTTTTATACACAAACAGTAGACCCACTGAAATAGAAATTTGGAAGTCAGACCCTTTCACAATAGCACCCCCAAAAATAAAATATCTAGGAATCAATCTAAAAAAGGAGTAGAAAGACCTCTACTCTGAAAACTACAGCACTCTGAAAAAGAAGATAGAGGATGATATCAAAAAATGGAAAGACATACCTTGCTCCTGGGTAGGAAGAACCAATATCATTAAAATGGCTATACTTCACAAACTATTATACAAATTCAACACAATCATGATTGAAATCCCAACAATATATTTCACAGATCTAGAGAAAAAAATCCAAACTTTCATCTGGAATCACAAAAGACCTAAAATAGCAAAAGTGATTCTAAGCAACAGGGACATGATGGGGAGTATTACAACCCTGAACCTGAAACTATACTATTAAGCCACTGCAATAAAAACTTCATGGTACTGGCAAAGTAACAGACCTGAGGATCAATGGAGTAGATTAGAATATCCAGAAAGTACTCCAGATACACTGAGACACCTCATCTTTGACAAAGGAGCCAAAGATCCTCAATGGAGGAATAATAGCCTCTTCAACAAATGGTGCTGGAAAAACTGGGCTTTAACCTGCCAAAGACTAAAACTAGACCTAACTGTTTCACCGTGTACCAAGCTAAAATCAAAGTGGGTAAGAGACCTAAATATTGAAACAGATACTCTGAACCTGCTGCAAAACTGGCTAGGTAAAACTCTTGAAGACACTGGCTTAGGGAAAGACCTCTTGAACAAAACCTCTATAGCAAAAGGTTTGGCAGAAGAAATCAACAAATGGGACCTTATTCTTCTAAAAAGCTTCTACACAACAAAGAATATCACCAACAAAGTGGAAAGGCTGCCAACAATGTGCGGAAAAAATATTTACCAGGTGTTCAGATGAAGGTCTATTATCTAGAATATACAAAGAGCTCAAAAAAAAAAAAAAATCAGCCCATCCAAATTTAAAGAACCAATTCAAAAATGGGCATTTGAAATGAATAGATACTTTTCAGAGGAAGAAGTAAGAGCAGCTAAGAAGTATATGAAGAAATGCTCAACATCATTAGTCGTTTGAGAGATGCAGATAAAAACAACACTGAGATTTCATCTAACTCTACAAAAAGTGGCTTTCATTTCAGAGCTACCCAGCAACAAATGTTGGCGTGGTTGTGGAGAAAAGGGAACACTTCTCCACTGCTGGTAGGAAAGTATACTTGTATAACCTCTTGGAAATCAGTGTGGAGATTCCTCAAGAAACTGGGATCATAGGTCCCATTTGACCTGGCCAATCTTCTGCTAGGCATATACACAAAGGAATTAAGAGTCATCTCATAGTGACATATGTTCACCCATATTTATAGCAGCTCAGTTTGTGATTTCTAAGTTTTGGAAACAACCCAAATGTTCATCAACTGGAGACTGGATAATGAAGATGGGGTTGTTTTATAGAATGGAGTATTACTCTGCCACTAAAAATGACAAGGTTGAGTCATTCACACACAATTGGATGTACCTTGACAATGTCCTCATAAATGAAATAAATACGTCACATATATGTAAATGCCATATATTTTCTCTGCTATGCGAATATGAAATTGTAAGTGAGTTGTAGTATGTATAGTTGATATTGCAAAGTTAAAATATTTCAAAGGAAAGAGTGTAAGGGTAAATAATTAGTGGAAAATGAATGTGGTAATAATAAGGAAAAAAGAAAACAAAGATTGTGTATATGGGGGTTGGGGGATGCAGGGCGGGTGGGGGAGAGAAAAAGTGAGAATCAAGTCATGTCATATTCTGGTACAAACTCTTAATGTTGAATGTGATGATGATGTGTATTCATAATGTACCAATAAAGATAATTTTAAAAACAGTGAGATGGAGGGAGAGGAGGGAAGGAGCAGGGATAAGACATAAAAAAAGTAGTGCTAGGGTTTTAGCTCAGTGGTGTCACACCTGCCTCAAAAGCATAAGGACCTGAGTTCAAGTCCCAGTACTACAGAATAAAGTAAAATCATAAAAGTTATTTTTAACTTGTTAAAATTTTTACTGGAAAGAAAGGACAACAAAAAGAAATCCATTTAAAAAAACTACTTACACTGGTAGATTACATGCTGGTAGATAGATGTACATAAAGCTATATATATATATATATATATATATATATATATATATATATGAGGAATTTGAATTTGGGACACTTAATTGTTTGTAGGTATTATTGGGTGATGGGATTATTTATAGCTATTAATTTTTCCTGTAATTTTCTCTTTCCTTTTAATGTTGCAAATGAAGTATTTACCTGCTTTTAAATCTAATCTTATTTTTTTAAATGTATGTTATCTTTTACCCTTCTCAAAACATGAATCTGCTATACTATTCTTTTTAGAAAGTAGTTCTTTTATCAGTGACAAAAATATTATCCTGAAGTTTTTAAATAAACATTAAATTAGTGTACACACACACACACACACACACACACACAAATGAATACATAAAATAAAATTCTGGTAGTGAAGTAGAGAAAATGCAGCACAAATTAGAAATGGTAAATCATATTAACTTTATCATTTCTTCTTCACTACAACCATTCATTCATGCTTATCTGCTGATGTGGGAATATAATTTGTTTCTCAATATACTACTAATAATATAAAATTATCTAGAATTAAATGAATTGTAAAGTGTCAAGAATGATATAAGTTTACTAAACAACATTCTACTTTTTGGTAGGTTTTCAATCTATTTTGACAGATTTTAATTTAAGGATTTTGAAGACTTTACAGATTTCCTTTATTATTTTATGGGCCACATTGATAACATTTACTTACTAGTAATTAATTTTTAAGCAAAACTTCACTTAAATATGTGACATAGTTAAAGTTTGCTATATAGAATTATCATAGGCATTTTCTGAAGTTTCAAAAGAAGAGTCATTTTTAATAAAATAGTTGTAACTTTCCTGCCTGATATTCTTAGGTTATGTACTTAGTGTCTGTGTAGAAGAATTAAAAAATAGCACAGTGCTGAGATTAACAGCATAGAACCATTAGCTGGTACAAAAACATCTGAATATTCTATCATGGTGAAGAAGTTATCCAATTTCTCTTTTTAGAGTTTTCTCACATATATAATAGAAATAAAAATGTTGCTGTAAATTGCATTAAATAAATATGTTAGGAGTTTTATCTTGACTCAGTGATGATTCTAGCATTTTCCCACAATTCATCTGTCATCATTTGAAGCTTAGTTTCATTATATTCTCAATTGAATTAAACATTGTTTCTTTATCTAGCATAATTGTCCAGAGTTTTGCAAATTCACAAATAAATTTGTCATCATCATATTTCTGTTAAAATATAGTGCATTTATATTTATTTATTTAATAATTATAGGGGTCCTCCTGCCTCACCTTCCTGAGTACCAGAACTACAGGCACACCCTCTCAGCCATGACAGAAGCTATTTTTTCAAAAGTTTGTTATGATCTTAAATAAATATACACTTTTAAGCAATTTTCAATCTTCTTTGAAATAGTACAATTTTAGTTTTTCATTGTTTCTCTATTTCTGAAAACCATATATATATATTTCCCAAAACCTAGAATATAGAAATGTTGGTTAATTCCACAATGATTCTCTATTTTTTTTTAAATTTAGGCTCTGTTTTTTGTTATTATTGTTCTTTGTTTATTGCTTTTTTTTTGACCCAAATAACATGTATAGAAAGTCAGTTAGCAGGAATCATACTATGAATATTTATTTTTTTGTATAATATTAACTTTAATTTAGTTAAAAGTGGCATATAAAATAGCTGAGTTTAGGGCCGGGGAGTTAGCTCAGTGGTTTCAGCGCCTGTCTCGCAAGCGCAAGGACTCGGGTTTGATTCCCCGGTAACCACATAACAATACTGGGTGTGGAGACTCACACCAGCAGCAACCAGTACCACATACCACAGTGCCGGGCGTGGTGGCTTACGCCTGTCATCCCAGCACTCGGGAGGCAGAGGCAGGAGGATTGTGATGTGAGTTTGAGGCTGAGCTCAGGGCCAGCCTGAACCACAAAGCGAGACGCTGTCTCAAAAAACCTAAAAAAAAAAAAAAAAAAAAAAAATAGCTGAGTTTAGAATAATATGTTCTGAAAAAAAAAGACAATAAAGATGTCCTAAAATTATGGAGTAATGTTTCTAACTCACTTCCTCCAACTTCATGGCCTCAACAAGCCAGATAGAAAAGATGGAGGTGAAATCCTATATATTTCCATGGACTGACCAAAACAAACAAACAAACAAAAAAACAAAAAACAAAAAGGAATATAGTGACTTGTGCTATTCTTTACTTTGTTTTAGTAGAATAAGATTCTCTGAACTCTTTCATAATATCTGAGTGCTAAAGGGTAAGGTAAACATGATTTATGTTGAATTATGGCTTACTTTCTTTGGGGTATGCTGTTTTAGCTATAAGTTCTAGGGATAAATTGAGTAAGTGATTTGAATATTACAGTATAATGTCCTCCCAAAAAATTGTAATTTAGCAACCCTTGCTTCTTGTGTCCTTTCTAAGGATATCTATTGTAGTGAGCTTCTATCATTGATTAGATGTTTGTGTTTTTGTTCTTAACTAAAACAGTGACTAATGGTGTAAATTGTTTGCAAAATGACATGAGTAAATTATGAAACAAACACATACAACTGTAAAAACAGTAAACATTGCATTGCTCTCTTTTGTGGTGGTAGAGAGGACTTCAATAATTATTCCTTGAAAATATGGACTCCATAAGATACTCAATGTAGACATAATAAAGAGCTTGCCAAACCTTAGTCTACATGTTTCTCACATTTAATGTCAATCTAAATATATTTAGTGGTGGCCTAATTGCCACAGACATAGTCTAGCCTGAGCATGTAATAATGATAAAAGAGCATAGACTTTTTCTCTCACTTTAGAATCCCACTAAACACTTTATTTTAAGAGTAATCATTTCCTTGATCATCCATTTCCTGGGAGAGTTCTTCAGATGAGAACATGTGAGATTATTTTAGGTTGACAGCTCTCCAGTGGCAGCTTACTTAAGCCAGTAATAAGCTCATTAAATCTAAAGATTTCATAGAAACTGCGATAAGAGACACAATCAACTTAAGGGCTTTTCAGGGGAAAAAAATCATAAAAGTATACTTTAAAACAACTGAATAAGAGCTATTTGATTGCCACCTTTCCAAGTACCACCAAGTCACTCTGAAATTGATGAATAATGAATGCCAAAACTCACAGAACTCAATGTGCCGTTCCACACTGTACATATGCTTTGCTCGGAATACATTTCATTTCTTTCATATATCAAAAGCCTGTCTACATATCAATGCTCACCTTAATATTTCTTTTTCACAAAAATCTCACTCTGACTACCTTCAAAATTTCCTTTTCTGAATTTGAATAGTAATATTGATCTGGATGATATTTTTTAGCATTACATCATTGTATCTTATTCTCAATTTCTTATTTAGTCATATAACCTTGATTTATAAAATTACTTAATGACCACTTCTATTTGACAGTATGTAAAAAATTCTAGGAGCTTCTCAAGTATGAAAACATTTTAAAATTTCTTGGAAAACAAATTCAGACAGGGCATAACATGCATGGGCATTCATTGAGGAAAGGTTTGTCTTAACAACTGTGGATGAGGTGATGGGGAAGAAGTCAGGCTGTAAATTAGTTTTACAGTAATGTCAAATACCCAAGATGTGGCTCTAAAATTAAGATGGTTCCTTACAAATGTCTTCCATTGGTAGCAAGGAGGCAGGGTTTTCCCTTATCTTACCATTCATGCACTAAGGCACATGGACCAAGGAAAGAATGAGAAAACCCTCTCTAGTGAAGGTCAGTTTATAAGGAGTTCTGAAAGTGGAAACTTGTCCATGAGAATTCCCAGCACCTGGGGAATTCCAACACTACCATTGAAATAGAGATTTAGGTGGCAAATCCAAGTGTACCCTTCATGAGTCTAAATGAAAACTGGTAAGTAATTAAACTCAGATTCATCTGTATTAAGAAAGATGTAATGAAAAGTTATTCAGACAACTAAAGACCATACAATGCATTTGTTATGTTATAAAGGTATGCTTCTGCAAAGCAGACCAGTGTAGTGGAGTTATTTAGCTCCAGTTTCTTTCCCAAGGAATGATTTCAGTTCTTTATCAAAAAGGTCTTTCAACCCAATTCTTCCATATTCCAAGTCACCTTCCTTTCTAATGTGAAAAGCTTTTCTCAGAAGTACACTTTCTCATTAAAGTCCTACTTCATAATCTTCAACACAAAATTTCACTTGATAGCATATAAATGATTCCCTTGTCTCAGGAAACTGAAACATGGCTTTGCTGCTTATGTCAAACTTCTCTAGATTATCTTATAAGAGTAAAAACCTGCCTCAAAGTAGCAAAGTTGTATTCTAATATTACCATGAGTGAGGAAAGAACCCATTATACCATTTATTTTATGCTACAGATAACAGACAGATAGATTTTCGACTAGTTCCTTAATTCAATGTCAGTTCCTATGTATAGGACAGAAGGAGGATACAGTCATGTGATACCTGCTTCTAGACTGAGAACTGGTTGGTTGATCATTATCACCTTAATGAAATGTCAGGACTCGGTGATAGGCAGCAGCTAGGAGGCTCAGTGAAGATTTGAGATTATGTAGTAGTGCTGAACAGCAATGAGTG
>PVIR01008143.1:0-57929 GCA_004026965.1 Petromus typicus
TTGTTTCCAAGATGTAGCAATCACAAACTAGGCTGCTATAAACATGGGTGCACATATGTCACTGTGATAAGAGTCTTTTAATTCTTGTGTGTATATACCTAGCAGGGCAATGGCCGGGTCAAATGGGACCATCAATCCTAGCTTTTTGAGGATTCTCCAAACTGATCTCCACAGGGGTTGTACGAGTCTACAGTCCCACTGCACAATCAATTTTTAATCAGAGCTGTTTTTAGTGAGCTTTCACTCTCTGTGAGAGAATACCACACCTGGGAAACCAAGATAAAGGCAGAAACATTCCCTGGCCCTATGGTCATGTTCCTGAAAAATATTTTAAATTGAATCAAGAATGAGTTCTACTTCTTTCAAGTATTTGTAGTATTTTGTGCGTGTGTGTGTGTGTGTGTGTGTGAGAGAGAGAGAGAGAGAGAGAGAGAGACAGGGTCTCACTTTGTAGTTCAGGCTGGCCCTGAGCTCAGCTTCAAACTCACATCACAGCAATCCTCCTGCCTCTGTCTCCCAAGTGCTGGGATTACAGGTGTGAGCCACCACACCCGGCACTGTCATATGTGGTACTGATTGCTGTTGGTAGTGAGTCTCCATGCCCAATATTAGTATGTGGTTACTAGGGGATCGAACCCAGGCCCTTGAGCTTGCAAGACAGGTGCTGGAACCACTGAGCTAAATCCCCGGCCTAGAAATATTTGTACTATTTTTATAAACAGAAGGATGGAAAGTGGACAGAGGAATTAGAAGCTAGAATTTTTAAACTGGAAGAGGTTTTAGAGGTCATCTTGTCTGCAGTGATCTTTTCATGTCTGTGTCTATTTTTGTCACAGCTGAGTAAACAGCTCAAAGTTCTCACTGCTCTATCCCAAATAACATAATTTTAGCAACTGATAAAACTTTACATGCAGTTTCAACCTTAGTAGAATGTTAGCTTGTGTCTTAATGGAATAAGCTCTTCAGTGAGAGCTTGGCAAGTTTGGTATACTGCATCTTTCATCAATGGGCAGCTGGGAGGCAGTGTTGTGTAGTAAAAGTTTCCAAGTTAGAGAGAGGGAGAGGAAGAAGGAAACTGAGAGGGAGAAGGAAACAGAGAGAGAGAGAGAGCCGAGACCTGGATCCTGCTGCTCGGTGGAACAGCTTGGTAAATTACTAGGAATATAAATGAGAATAATAATCTATACCCTAAAATCATGCATGGGGTTTAAAAGAGATGGACAATGCTTGGACCATACTAGATGTTCAATGAATAGTCACTGCCATTAATATTAGTTGCACATTTTTTTTTTTTTTTGAGACAGGGTCTCACTTTTTGTAGTTCAAGCTGGCCCTGAGCTCAGCCTTGAACTCACAGCAATCCTCCTGCCTCTGCCTCTGAGTGCTGGGATGATAGCCGTGAGCCACCACGCCTGGCACTGTGGTTTGTGGTTCTGATTGCTGATAGGTGTGAGTCTCCACACCTTGAACTGTTGTATGTGATTATCAGGGATTGAACCCAGGCCCTTGTACTTGCAAGGTAGGCACCGGAACCATGAGCTAAATCCCTGGCCCTAGCTGCATATTTTTATAGGTACCAGTATTGCTTATACTTAGCCATATTTTTATGTAGTATAGTTATATATTTTTGTGTATATGTATTTCACCTGAAATCCATGTCCATACTTTCTAGTTACACACCTTATTCCCATGTTTCCCCACATCCTTAGTAGAGTGCCTTGCATAGTAGTTAATTCCTGATGTTTAATTTTCCTGTTTTCAGGAAGAAAGAAAGTTGAACAAAATAACTTAAAAGTTCTTTTTAGCCTTAACTTTCCATGCACTGACCAGTTGAAAACAAAAAAGTATCTACTTCTTGAAGTAAAATTTTCAGGTCTGATTTATCTACATTAGCTTCCCATAATGATTTACTTCCCACACCTTGAAAAACATTGCACCTTGAAATAAAAATCATTATCAGGAGTTTAAAAAAATATTCGCAGTGAGTGCCAGGGACAAATTATTATATAATAAATACAGCCAACCAAGTAGATAACAATATGGAGAAAAATTAACTTGGCTCTCTACTTCATATGAAGTAAATGTCAGATGAGTCAAAGCATTAAATATTTAGTTATAATCTCTTAAAGAAAAAACTTTTGACAATATCACACTAAATTTAATGTGGCTATTGAGAAGAGATAAGTACTTGAATTTTTTAAGAAGTGTAATATATACATTTCAAGTCAAATAAAATTTGTATACGCCTTATGTATTAAAAGAAAAAAGCAAGATAGAGATAAATCAGACCATGACAGCTGTTAAAAGTTTTACTACTCAGGGCTGGGGATTTAGTTCAGTGGTTGGAGCACCTGCCTTGCAAGTGCAGTGTCCCAGGTTCGATCCCTGGTAACCATATACAACAATGCTGGATGTGGAGATTCATGGCTACTAGCAATCAGAACCATATACCACAGTGCAGGGTGTAGTGGCTCACGCCTGTTCTCCCAGCACTCGGGAGGAAGAGGCAGGAGGATTGCTGTGAGTTCAAGGCTGAGTTCAGGGCCAGCATGAACTATAAAAGTGAGACCCTGTCTCAGAAAACAAACAAACAAACAAAAAAACCCCAAAAGTTTTACTGTTCAAATCTGGAAAGCACATGAATATAAAAATCAACAGGTAGAACTCATTTAGTAGGTAATTCAAGTTGATGTAGAACAGGAGAGAGTACAATGTCTTATGGAAAAAGCATGGCAAAAAATAAAAAAATTAATATAGAATAAGGTAGCAATAATTAATAGAGTTAATGTCTAAGGTAGCCAGAGGTAAATGGTTACTATGAAGGAAAACAAAATGATTTTTTGACCCATTAAAGATGATTATATATCTTTAGAATAAATTTACGGTATGCAAACAGGGCCTCCAGAATTTCTTAGGCATCCTGTTTTAAAAATACACCCTAAAGAAACAATTCAAATGAAACAATATTGGTTTTAGCACAAATATAACTTCTGTTTATAGTACAAAGTAAATAAATAGAAAGGAAGAATTTTATTTCAACAAAAAAACCAAAACATATGTTGCACATACATTCACATATGCTAACTCTCTAGGCAGAAAAAGTTTGTGTGGTCTGTGTAAATCCTTGAAATTCTTTTGTTTTTTAATTAATTAATTAATTAACTTATTTTGGTGCTGAAGATTTAACCCAGGGTCTTATGTCTGCTAAGCAGGCACTGTAGTGTGGGGCTGTGTCTTGGCACCAACAATAATCTTCCAGTGAAAAAAGTCCAAGGAGGAGTCCAGCCCTGAGCGCAGGTGCAGCCATTCAGTCAGTGACTCTTTATGCAACCATGTTTACATCTCACTTTCTTTCCACTGTGGAGCACAGGGTCATTTGCAGAAAGTTCTTGGGAGTTAGGGAGCTAGAAGATGGTGGAAGGGGAGCTTAAGAACCGTGTCTGAAAATTGAAGTAGTTGTGTGAAGAAACAGGATAAGAAGCCAAATGTTCCTGGATGGACTGCAACTGAGATTACGGAGCCTGATTTTCTGAATTGGTTCCAGGCTGTGGAGTATGATTTCTATTTTTTCTGACATGAATCCAAAGTAAGAATCCAATCTGAACAAGGAAAAGGAACAGAGTCAATGAACAAAGAAATGAAGTTTGCAGACAGGTGAAAAGGACAAAGAAGCAAGTAGCCTGAAGTACTGGTAAATGTCTTAGTCATTTGGTTAAAGGAATGGTGATGGACCATTAAATTAAGTGTAAGGTGAGTAGCAGATCAAAGGGAGAGCTGAAGATCGAAGCTGAAATGAGATGAGGGTGGATGTGGTGGCACACGCCTGTCATAGCACTCCAGAGGCTGAGGCAGAAGGGTCACTGTGAGTTTGAGGCCAGCTTAAACTACAAGACCAGCCTGAACTACACAGTGAAACACATCTCAAAAAAAAAAAAAAATTAAATAAAACAAAATACAAACCCTCATGAGAGCCAAGGGAGATGAGACAGCCACCACAGGGGACCAGCCAGGGTAGTCCTGTTGGAGTGGCTGCCGGTATAGCCAAGGGCAGCTTCCACCTCTGGACCCACCTTGCTTGACTGAGGCTGCCAAGAGCACTTTCTGAACTACCATTTGTCTCTGCTGGGGAGACCTGAGGCTGCAGGCAGGACATTGACAGGCTAAGCCTGGGTCTGTGTCTAGCCTGGAGCTCCAGAAGGAAGAGAACAGTCTGGTCTGTTCAGCGTCCATACTGGGACGGGATCTCTCCTTCCAGGGCACTCTCACACAGGGATTTGCCACAGTTTGGGAGAATTTAAACACCAGAGAGGAAAACCATCAAACAGCAACCCATACAAATTACAACAAACTGTTTCTGTTCATTAGAGTAAGACAGTGGTTGGGTATTAGTCTATTGTTAGGCTGTTAAGTTTTAGATCTATCCTGCCCTTTAATTGGCGGGTAAGTGAATGTCAATTCTTATCTTCTCTGGAGTTTTCTCCATTTAGGATTTATTTAAAAACACAGAGAGATGAACCTAATATTTGCCCTGGCAATGACCAAAAGTGATCGTATGCATGTCTTTAAGGAATGATGCAAGAGAGACGTCGAAGGCCAAAAGTAAAATGAAGTGTAGAAAATAAAAGCAGCCTTCTTAGCTTTTTGCTTCATGAACAACTAGGTAATAATATTGTTTTATGTGTACAGACTAAACAAGTTTAGTCTATCTATATGGGCTAAATTTAGTTCACCAATTTTAGTCTCCCTTTCTGAAGGTTTAAAAGGTAGAGAGAGGGTGTGTGTGTGTGTGTGTGTGTGTGTGTGTGTAGGGTTTAATACTATTGTTGATGCCTTCTCTGCTTTTAGATTCATTCTTGTCCTTCTCCCTGCTCTGTTCTGTACCTCAATGAGTCCGTTCTTCAGACTCTGTGCCTCTTGATTGTGACTGTCAGCTTGACTGGACAGGAGACTCCTGCTGTGGGGATTGAATGGTGCAGGCCCTACCCTCATTGATAGACTAACTAGGGGTGAGTTCATGAGTGAACGGGACACTAGGAGGTGAGGCCTAGTTGGCGGAAGTTGCTCACTGTGGTGGGACCTTGGCTTCCTCCTCTTGGGCTCTTTCTAAGCCACTCGGCTTCCTGCTATTTTAAACAGAGCAGCTTTTCTTCACCACACCCTCTGCCATGATGTCTGTCCTGGGAGCCAGGCAAACATTGATTGAAACTATGTGCCAAAACAAACCTTCCCCCATCTAATTTGCAAGGGTCAGGTTATTTTATCCCAACAACAGGAGACTAATATAGGCTCCTTTGCCAGCTGGATTCTGGTTTAATCAACAGGAGGCACTAAAAAAGACTTGGGGAATGGGGACTTACCCCCCTTCCTTCCCCCTCTCTAGCTCTATCTTTACAAGAGTTGGGTCTTCTTTGTGGTCTCACCTTATGCCCGGGAGTACCGTCCCTCCTTCTGGGCATGTCCCACTGTGACACCACTGCCTCACCTTATTGACCTTCCAGTCCTGGGGGTGACAGTGGCTTCCTGCATCTCCAAACTCTGGCTAGTCCCACTTGGCTTCTCAGTCCTCCTGCAGATTCCTTTGATTAAATGCCCTGTTTGAAGGGTATGGAGAATTTGCTACCTGTTCTTCTAAGTTGATCTTGACTGGTACAATAATGATAGATAAATATTGCCGAGTTCACTTGATCTTTGCCAGAATTGCAAGTTCCTCAGCTTCAGACTGAGCTCTCTGTCACCTGAGAACACTTCTGTACACATGGGATGTTATCATCTGACCAACAAATTATCTCTCTTTCCTCCTACACTCTCTACTGGACTCTGTTTTCCCAGCTATCCAATGCAGTGCAGGAAAATAGAATATGTGCAGAATTTATATCTGGTATTGTGGTTTCTGGACGATAGACATCTCCTCTGCTTTTTTGTTGTTGTTGTTCTTCTTCTGACTGAACATCAACTCTGCAGATGGCCCTGGACGTCCATGTTGAAGACGGCCAGCCTCCATCGGCCTGAGTCCTTGGTCACCTAACTGGAGCAAGTTCTTCAAATCACTCTTGACCCAAGTGAGAAAATTCTGTTATGATGAGTCAGTGAGATTGGGAGCTTATATGTCTACAGCATCCAATGTTTTCATAACTAATATGTTTCTAAGAAAGAATGTGTCAGTGCGAATTAATTGCACACAATACTGGGTTTCAATGGTGGCACTGATTTCAGACATACATATAACATACTCAGAGTGTATGTGTCCCCCAACTTCCCTCATTGTTCCTCCCCCTTCACCAACCTCGTACCTCTTTTCTAATAATCTCCTTCTACTTCCACACCCAGGGGATTACAAGCTGTTTGCTAATAATGGTAAAAAAAGAAAGCGGAGAAGAGCAGCACCTTTATCAGAACACTTCAGCCAGGGCAAGGCAACGGCTCTCACCGGCCATAGCATGGATGGATGTTACCTCTTTTTTTCCTCTAGATTTCCCATATGAGAGAAAAACATCTGGCTTATTTAACTTCACAAGACCCGTTTATTCACAAGACTGTTTATTCAGAAACAGTGCTTCAAAGTGATGGCAGAGAGGCTTAGAATCCCATCTCTGCCACTTAATAGCAGTGTGACTTGGAGTGAGTCATTAAATCTCACTAAGCCTTGTTTTCCTCTGCTGTAAAGCAGAAATAGCAGTAGCATTCCATCATGACATGATAAGAAATTACTATGCATAATTCTATGCATCATGGTCATATGCATAATTCCATTCATAATTTCTATCATACATAAAATAACTGACAGTTGGATAACTCCTAGCCACTTTTGTTGCTAGTCAGCTGGGATGCAGATTAGATTTTAAAAATAGCCTTACTTGCTCTGTGTACTATTTTAAGTAGGTAGAATCTCACATAACATTAAAGTGCATTAATACATAGTTGTGTGAAGTACTATATTTAGATAAATGGAACTTCATTATATAGTTGATCACACAGCCATTGAACTTTGGTCCTGGGGTTAGCACTGGATTTTTCCAGCAAAGTGGCTGGAACATAACCTCCCTTGACCTCCACAGTTTGCACTGTTGAGACCTCCCTTAACCTCTCTGCACAGTGGACACTATAGGACCGTCGTCTGTTGCTCTGATGATCCATTAGAATCAGTATGCAGGAAACAAGGGAAAAAAAGTCTCTAGAAGGGGCAGCTTCTAGGTTGAGGGGAGCTGCGATGGAGAAGAGCCCACTCGGGCTCACCACAGGAAGTTACTACCGGCCCTCGGGCTGATGCTGCTGCACAAAGGCGAGGGGACTGGAGGCTGGTTGGACATGTAGCTCTGGAGAAGGCTGACAGCTGTGACAAGGAGACTACAGCCACTGTGCAGCCTCAGTAGGACAGCAAAGGAGCCATCCTGGTAACAAGCTTCACCTTTTCTCCTCCCATCCTCCTCAGGAGGTTCTGCCTATCACTGAGCCCACCTGAACACAGCGGGCAAGGGTGCCTCACTGGCTGCCCAGAAAGGCACCTCCAGGGCCATTAGCAGGATGGGGAGGTGGAAATTGTGTCCAGAGGCCTAAGGACCCTGTACTGTGCTCTGCCTTGTGGGACTGTGAGCTTCTTGTGAGAAGAGTCCCTATATGACCGCCTTCTGTCCTCAGCAAAGGACATTTAATGGATGTTATTTGGACAAATAAAAGCGTTTAAACTTGAAGAAAATGTGAATGGTAAAATTTCCCCCTGGAGATGAGGGCTCTCACTGACCCAGGCATAGTCAGCACATGAGAGCCCTGGATCTCAGGGCGTGAACCGCCCCCCCCCGTCCCCGCCCCCTCACTGACGCTCGCTCTCCCCTGCGAGCCAGCCACCTGCTCCCTGTGGCCTAGTGTCCTCCAAGTTCCGTCAGCCTTCCGACCTGCAGAGCTGTTTTTGAAACTTCAAAAAGTCAGAAGGCTTCCACCAGTGCTCCAGCGCCTGCTGCTTCTTATCCTGATTCCCTTGACCTTGTCCTGTGTATTTCTAGGTGCATGAAAGCCTGCACTTCCGCATTCAGGCTGACACTCATTTCCTTGACCTTTTCCTTGGCAGTTTTGGGCTGCATTTTAAAATATATGTTACAAAGTTAGGCTGCTATTCTTCCTTTGATTCTTTACTGCAAGTGTAGTTCTATCAATTGCTCAAGATTCCACACCTATAGGATTACAAACTGGGTTTGCTAGTAAGGGTAAAAAAAAGAAATCGGAGAAGAGCAGCACCTATTTCAGAACACTTTGGCCAGGGTAAGGCAGTGGCTCTCACCGGTCACAGCACGGGTGTTGTATACGAAAATGCCTGACGTTCCAGGTGATATATTTTCCCCGTTAGGATTAAGAGTAAGATTTTAGAGACAAATAGTTTCTAACAAACTAGTATTCTCTCAAGCCTGCAGTAATAGGATATGTGTTTCTTGGCAAAAGAAAAACTTTTCTTGAAAGTTATAAAAACAGAAGTATTATGTAGCTTCAAAAAAATTCTAAATGACATTTTCATGTATTTTAAGTCAATTAATTTTTGGATAAGTCTTTTGTCCTATGATCAAATATGCATCTAAAGGGAAAGTAGACAATAGAGAAATGAAGAAATATGTTTCCTGTGACTTTTTTCTAATTGACTGAGTGCTCTGAAAATTAGAAGGCAGATAAGATTAGAAAAAAGAAATGGTTACCAATATCTCTAGCATATGTAGATTCACACATTTTGCAGTCACATAGATTTTTTAAAACGTCTTAATTTTTAACAACTGTCATTAATCATTAAACTCATTTGCATTTTCTACACTGAAACACTGAAGGTCCTGGGTCAAATTTCTCTTTGGCCTTAATTCAGTCTCATGCAGTTTGGCTGAGTGGACCTGAGGCTCTCACTGTAGGCAGGAACCTCCTGAAGAGACAAAACGTTTTTCTTTCAGTTCATTGTGGTCAAACTGAGAATTTGAAGACAGAAAATAGTATGCTTTTAGTATTTTCAGTAAATACTTTTTTTTTTTTGATACAAGGTCTCGCTTTTTTGCAGTTCAGGCTGGCCCTGAGCTCAGGGTTGAACTCACAGCAATCCTCCCGTCTCTGCCTCCCAAGTGCTGGGATTACAGGAGTAAGCCACCACGCCCAGCATTGTTGTATGCAGTTACTGGGGATCAAACCCCTGGTCCTTGCACTTGCAAGGCAGGCGTCTGAACCACTGAGCTAAATCCCCAACCCTTAAGTATATACATTTAAGACCATGTAAATTCTCTACTGATTGGATGCTTTTTATTTGAGCCTGTACCTGATACATCAGGATGGGGACATAGATCTTGTCTGAAAAGATCTCTTATTGGTGAGAAGCAGGGAAACTTCTAGAAAAGGAAAGAAGCTGCAATTGGTAGAACTTAAAGTAACAAGAATCAGTGGAGGAAATGCTCTGAGCAAAATCTGTGGAGATTTGTTATTTACTAATGCAACATACTTCCTTCATCCAGTGTGGAATTATGTCAGCTAAGAAAAAAAAAAGGTTTAATTGAAGTTACATAGTGAGGGACTTTGTAATTTTTTTTTTTTGATAGGGTCTTGCTTTGTAGTCTAGGCTGGCCCTGAGCTCAGCCTCAAACTCACATCACAGCAATCCTGCCTCTGCCTCCGAGTGCTGGGATTACAGGCGTGAGCCAACACACCCAACACTGTGCTACGTGGTTGAGGACCTTGTAATTTTGTAAGCCAAACAAACACTTGTGTGCATGATTTCACTGGTGTCTGATTTTTCCTATGCTGAATGCTCAAACTGTGATGGAGAAAAGGAACAGATCTGGCTAACTCATTCTGCTTCGAAAAGGATGTTATGGATTAAAAAATAAATGTGATACACATGATGGTAGACCAGAAGAAAAACAACCAGTATTGGGAAGTGAGTGATTATAAATATTCAGTTGTTGTCATTGGCTTATAAAAATGTTGGGCTGGGGATTTAGCTCACTGGTTCCGGCACCTGTCTTGCAAGCACAAGGACCAAGGTTCGATCCCCAATAACCACATACACTACTGGGCGTGGAGACTCACCCCAGCAGCAACCAGTACCACACACCACAGTGCCAGGCGTGGTGGCTCATGCCTGTAATCCCGGCACTCAGGAGGCAGAGGCAGGAGGATTGCTGTGATGTGAGTTTGAGGCTGAGCTCAAGACCAGCCTGAACTATAAAGCGAGACCTTGTCTCAAAAACAATAACAAACAAACAAACAACAACAACAAAAACCAAAAAAATCATGATAAAATAGAAATGATAACAGGTGCTGTCAGGAAGGAAAAGCAAATAAATGAAAACTTCATGACAACTTCATGACTATATCCATGAGGGAAATATTAGTCCGAAGAGACTCAAAGTGCTCTCTGATTTTCTTTTCTTTAGTTTTACTGGTTCTTGTTTTGACCAGAGTTTCTCAGTCTGGGCACCATGGGCATTTTGGATGAGATGATTATTGGATGCTTGGCACTGTTCCACGCACCGTGTAGCAACATCAGAAGCTTCTACCATGCTCAGTGCCAGCAGCAACCCTGGTCACACCTACCCTTCCAGACCTCAATGGTGACAACCAAGAATGCATCCAGTTACTACCAAGTGTCCCCTGGGAGCAAAAACTGCCCCCTTGTTGAGAATCACTGGTTTAGATCAACTAATATATTAAAAATAAAACCCTGAATAGTTCCACAAAGGATCACATGAGTGAGGGTAGAATGTGGCCTTGGCACAGGGAGAAAGGGAAAGGAAATAGGCCATTTAAAAACATTTATTCAAGGGAGTACATTTTTGATTATTCTTAGTAGTCTCAATTATTCCTAGTGCAGAACACACAAAATAGTATTTCTGAAGAAGCACACCCGCTGGCAAGCAGCCTGCACAATCCGCCACTGTCCGGAGCTGTCCGAGCCCCAGCCGAGGCCGGGCGTTTCCCTCCGCTGATCTCTGCCGGCTGAGCACAGGCGCTTTCTGAGCCTGGGCCGCACAGTCACCGGTGTTTTATCCAGCGCATTCGGGGCTGAGCAAGCGCAGGGTGGGTCTTCAGTGTAGGGAGTTGATGATCTTTTCTCAGGGCTCACAGAGTTATTTCAGCGTAGACAGGCAGGGGAGCTAGCACAGGAAGAGGAGCTCCGTGGGAATGACCCTCCGTGGGGGTGTCTGGGACAGCAAGTCACATGCTGGGCAGCACTGTCTGGTCAGCTGGTGTCCACACTGTGACCGAGTCTCCCTGGTTTGTCTCACCTCATCAATACTGTAGTCCTGTTCTTAATCTTTAGGACTCTCACCACTGGTACCCTTTTTAGAAAAGCTTTATATTCTATGTAGGGAAGTAGAGGATGTTTTTAGTGTAATAACTGGTGCCACAATTCCTTTTAAGGAGATAATTAATTTTATAGGAAAAAGTCTGGTAAATATCTGAAATGGAGGAAGTGATGTCTAAGGTACACTTAAGCAAAGAAGGCCATCTTGATTACAAATGTCCTATGGAAGACACAGGGATAGTTCTGCTCTGCTATTTGGAGGCCACACAATAAAAGAGGGAAAGAAAAGGGAGAAAGAGAGAGAAAGGAACAAGGAAGGTGGCATACTGCTGTGTCCCTTGGACTCTGCCTGGGACCTCCAAGTACCACAGCAAGATCTTCTGTGTCTATCAGAGGCATAGTAGGATATAAGTAACAGAATGCTCATTGTGGCCTGAATAAATGGGAATTTATCTGAGCAATATGTAGCTGTTGGTATTGGCTCAGTGGCTCACCGATGCCCTTTTTACATTTTCACATTATTGTCTTATTGTGTGGGTGTTTGTGCGCATGCTAACCACATAGTATTCTTGGGGTAGCTCCTGTGGCTCACATACGAAGTCCATATTCAAAGCAAGAGGAAGGAAAAAGAGGGAAAGGCCATATTCTCCTTTTAAGAAGTAAGACCTTTCTTAGAAACACCCCTAACAAGTGTCAAGTTGTATCACATGGCTTCTCGGAACTCAGGGATGCAGTGAAACAAGCCAGTTTTAGATCCTTTTTTGAATAGAGTTAGGCAAGGGAGAAGGCACGGGGCTAGGCCGGCCACCCTGCACACAGCCCACCGTGGCTATTGAGTGTGAAGGTGCAGGCTGTGGGGGGAGTGGGATAAGCCAAAGGTCGCCAAGAATTTCATGTTGGGGATTGACCTGGTGTGAGCAAAAGCAGTTCGTGCGAAAGGAAGAAGCTATGGAGCAGCGGAAACCAGTGGTGGACAACTGAACAAGCGGATCTTATGCCGAGAACTCTGGGTTTCTGTAGACCGTGGAGTGCTTGGGCAGGGAAGTCCTCGCAATGCAACCTTGTGGCTGCTGTCTGGCTTACATCCTCCTCTAGTTAGTCATTGATTCCTATGAATCCGTCTTCTCTGTGGGATTGAAGTTCTCACTCTCTCACTGCCAGTGTCTTCCCACCATTCCTGAGACTTCCACACCATGCCTGGTTTGTCTCCCTTCAGTTTTTATCCTTCTAGTTCATCCTCCTTTGCCTTCTTGGTATCTAGCAATTGTTCCACACTTTAAAAGATTGCAGAGTCACCTAAGAAATACTTAGCTAGAAAACAGATCTTTTGGGGTAGTGGTAAGAAATTGACTTCAGTGTGAGGCATTATAGTTCTGGGGTTGGAACAGATCCTCTCTTGCACCTGAGATCTTGCTCTTCTAACACAGAAGATCTTCATCCTGAGTCCCTCAGCTCCTGCCAGAGCAGCATGTAACACCTTTGTGTTCCTAGAGGCCAAAGAAGGCTTACTCCACCAAAGCAAACTACTCATAAAGTTCAAATAGTTGTATTACTTCTCTCCATAAGAAGCAGTAGAAATATATTAAAACAAACTAACAATAACTGTGAATGGAAAATATATTTTAGAATACTTGATTATTATGAAAAAATGGTTAAAATACCCTAGTAAATGGAAAAAGGAGGCTCACAAACAACATGAATGCTCAGAATTTTTACACATAAGGTGCATGCACACAGACACACACACACACACACACACACACACACAAGCACAGAAGGGTGGGGTGGGGAATAACATTGCATTATCTGCATTTTAGGCACTGGCTTTGGAATTTAATCTCTAGGGAGGTGTTTCTGCATTGTCTTGTTTACACAGTTAAAATGTCTGTTAATATGTATCAAGGTTATAATTGCTTAATATTATAACATCACAAGAGTAAATGCAACTTGCAAGCAAGACTACTTTAGAATCCTCCAGTCCCCTCCCCAAGCTAGAGTAAGACATTCCTTTTATTTTTTCTTTTAGACAATTTGAGAAGTTTTCAAACTTGTACTTATATAAAAAGCACTTTACAGGCTTATGGCCTGTACCTTAGAAATGTCTTGAGCACAGTCCAGAGATGATTTGTGTGGGGTTCCCCTCTTTATTAACTGTCTTTAGAACCAAGCTTTGAGTCCCAAGAAAATAGTAAAGCAGATTCAAATGCACATAATGAATATGAGAAAGTAGAACGTATTTGTCTTTGGTAATGAAACTGTAAGGAAAAAACCCCTTAAGTCTGACATTGTTTTATAATGAATATGTATTTTCTTCTTTTCTTTGTTTCTTCCTTCCTTCCTTCCTTCCTTCTTCCTTCCATTCCTTTCCTTTCCTTTCCTTTCCTTTCTTTCATCTCTCTCTGACTGTCTCTGTGTCTCTCTGTCTCTGTCTCTATTTCTCTCTCTCTCGCTATTTGTGCTGGGTGTTGAACTCAGTGGCTTCACATGGAGATACATCCCCAGCTCTTTCTTTGATGTTTTTTAACTTTAAGACAGGCTCTCACTAAGTTTCCCAGGGTGATCTTGAACTTTTGATCCTCTGCCTCAGTCTCCTGTGTGGTGGGGATTACAGAGGTGCACCACTGAGTGTGACCATATTATTTTCCTACTTAAAAGTCATTTAAAGTAATCCCTTTTCCTATGATAACATTTTATACACAATGCTTAGTTTACTTTTCAGCAATGTGAACATCAAAAACCTTGTTAAGGAATGGTGATGGGCGGTGCCACCCTAATTCAGCTCCAGACCCTCTTCCAGGGCTGCTATTTTTCACTTTAAGACGGTAGGTGGTTCTCCTGGATAAATCAATTTGGCCATATTTAAAACCAACTATATCAGCCAGTGTTTGCTAGAGACAATATGCAAGATTGGTTTACAATGGGCACCCATAGAATTGGATGAGGGAGAGTACAGAGGGGTCACCTGCACACAAGAGCCTGAAGGATTCAGTCGAAGGTCCAGAGCTCACTGCAGTGTCCTGTGTGAGTCCTATCAGGAGGCCGATGGGTCTGCAATAGAAGACTGAAGAGTCTACACCAGAAGGAACGCTCAAGGCTCTGCCCAGAAGCAGAAGAGTGTGTGCTGCAAGGCAGGAGATGACATCCAGGGCAAAGAGGGGCGCTCCTCTGTAGGAACAAAAGCAGCCTCCCTCTGCCCCCTTTCCCTAGATGACATCTGGGCACCTAGCTGGCATGGGATGGATCTCCCACACCCTAGGGCTCAGAATTGCTGAGCTGATGTAGCTAAATTTCTCTTAACCAAATTGCTCAAATTGATACAGTCACTTAACCAGAACACCAACCAACTGATCAACCAACTTACTAATCGTAATGATCAAAATGTCAGATTATGAATTCCTAGACCATTTTTGTTTTATGGGGCTTGGATTATCATCTTTCTGATTTTTTTCTTCACATACAGTTTTCACTGTTGCTTACAGCATTGTTTCTGTTACAGAGAATGAAGATTTTTTTTGCTCTCTCTCTCTCTCATGTTGGGGGTTGGATCTAGGACCTTAAGTACGTCATCCAGACTTCTACCGCTGAGCTGCACCTTTAGTCCTTAATTGGTTCTAAAAGGAAAGTTCTTTGTGTGAGAGAATTTTTTTTAAGCTTTATCATGCAGAGCATCAGATAAAACAAATTAGTAGGCCTGCTTGCTTGAAAGTATTTAGAAACCCAACTAGTTCAACTGCTGTGTGCACTTTAGCTAGTCTATAGATTTGTTTTGTGTTCTAGAGTTTTCAGGTTCTCTGGGGCTTTAGGGTGTAGAACAACAAGGCCTTTCTTTGTGTTTGTAAAATCCTTTCATCTGGGTGCATGTGTTCAAAAACTAGAGGTGATATTGAAAAGGATAAAGAAATGTACAGAAAGCATCATCCGTGAGCTCTGTGTTATGTGGGGTCTAGTGTCTTGCAGAATATAGTGCAGGTAATGGGACCTCTGAGGTTACCTGTAATCCCAGGACACTGCTGGGTGGGATTTCTAGCATGGTGTCTTTCTGCTCTTTACTTGAGTCTCAGTTTAGGAAAGCTTTGAAAACAGCCATAAAAGAACCCACACAGGAAATTCTGATTCTGCTGAGAGAGGTGGCAAAGGGAAAAGCAGGTCATTTATTTTTATATGCTTCTTTGCCTTTGTCTTCCTTCCTTGCCTTTGTCCCTTTCCACCATCATGAAATTTATGGGGAGGAGCAAAAGTTCATCACATAAAGATCATTTGAGATGGGACATGGCGGAGGAATTGGATTTCCTATTTTTCTCTTTAGAGGAAAATGAAAGCAAGCAAGATGGTCCAATAGGTAAGGGATATTTCACGTATCAGACTTCGTGAATCTGGAGTGTTTATATTAGCATCTAAATGATCAATGCCTGCTTTTGGTTTTGTTTTTAGTTGGGCTTATTGAATAGTCTCCTTCTCCTATGTGAAATCATTGCATTTACATAGTGCAAAAATCTTCCCCAGCGTTGGGGATCCCTTTTCCATTGGATGGGAATGAAGGGAGCCACAAAGACAAGGCGTATCTTTGGTTTCAGTTAATGGCTATTCACAGTATTCTTTCTGAGGTCAGTAGAAGGCTGATGTTTCCCTGTGAGAATAGAGTTATTTGCAATGTTATTATGAGCTGTTTCTTTTTGCTATTTAAAAAAAAGTCTATTATGACTACTTCCCCAATCTATAGGTGGGATAGTGATCAAAACTGTAGAACCTGTATGGAATGGGTCAGTGGATCTTGCAACAAAAATGAGTTGAACAGAAACACTCATGGCAAGGCTTTAGTAGAGCTGAAAGGTGCTGGGCTGCCTCCAACAATGACAAGAGAGAGTGCCAGGAAGTGAAGGGAGATTTTTATGGAGACTTTTGGTGGGGAGGGCAGTGCATTGATCAGATAGGTTTCATTTCTCTGAGCGGGATAAGCCTTGTTCTTTTGCTAGAGTAGCTCATTTATGGGAAAGGAAGCCATTTTGGATTTGGCACAGTTTAGGGGCCATTTTGTTGGGGTACAGATTCTAACATATCCATTTGGTTAGTGGCTAGCAGCATGCACAGCTCAACCAGACAATACACTCTACCACTAGCCAAGTTCATCATGCTCTGCATCGTGGGAGCAGATATAGAGGTACTGGCCTAGCATCTGTTCTAAGAATAGAAGGAGTCAATATGCTTCAGTGCTCACCATATGCTTGACATAGTGCTAGCTATTCTAGAAATACACAAAGAGACTATAGACTATGTTAGTTCCCCAAAGGAGCACGAGTAAAGAGTAAAACTTCTCTCTGTATATCTATATGTTTATAGACATCTATATCTAGATAAGCCATAGTCATTGCTTTGTTATTTATATCTTGGTTTACTCTATTTATGAAATCTTTTATATTGGAGGAATTTATCTGGGTTAAGACTTGAGCTTTCTCATTGTATACAAAGCTGGAAATTGCGCTAGGACGTAGACTCTAATGCCCTGGAGCATAGCAGAGATTCAAGAGCCAAGAGACTGGCCTAAGTCACTTCTATTGAGTGATTCCCTCAGGGGAGTTGTTGGCACAGAGGTGCCCACAGTAGACAACTGCAAGAGTGAACATGTATGTTGGCGTGCTGGGGCTGCTTGTTACAGCGCTGTCCTCCCCTGAGGACAGAGCTGGACCCCCCACTGCCCAAGGCGACAGGGCTCATCTGTGCTTGCTTCTGGAGTAAAGCTTAGAGGAGCATCATTTCTACATTTGCACTATTTTTATTTTTTTTATTATTCACACATAGTAATTTTATGGAATTCTGAGCCATTTGGGACCTATGCCTAAGACACCAGATGTTCCTCCTCTATTCTCTCTATCCTCTTTCCAGGATGGAACCTGTGGAAGCCTAGACTTGATCATGTGGTTGAGACCAATGTCTCAAGAGCCTGAATGACTATGTAGAGCGGAGTTCCAAACAGACTTGAGTGTTCGCCTACCTCAGTCACGTGGGACAGCAGTGATTGCGCATGCTCTGTGCCTCCTGGTTTGCTGATGTACGCCTTTATGATACCAGCTTGGTCCTTTCTTAATTAGTACAGTTCCTTTTAGAGAAACCTGAAATTCTGTCTTCTCCCTGTTCATGTGTCCTTCACTATTGGCCCTGGAGAATCACCATGAATGCTAGATATTTATATCCACCAGTCAAATTTTACCTCATTTTAAATTCTAAAGCAATTGTAATTTTTTCCAAACATAAGGTGAATATTGCTTAACTTCCCCATCCAAGCTGCCCTTAGGAAAAAAAAAAATAGTACCTACTGTACTTTAAATTATGATGCTTTAAATTATGATATATTAATAGAAACTTTGTGGCACAGTAAGGACAACAGATGGGAAGGTGACTGTCATTGAAAGATATCTCATCACTCACAGATCCCAGGGGGAAGGGCTGCACTGTGCCACGGGTAGGGTGAGTCATGCAAGGAAGCGCCAGGGAGCTGAGGGAGTAGCCATGGGTGATGCATGAGAGATCTGGGAGGAAAACCTGGGAGTTGCTGGTTTGAGTGATTTTAGGGTGCCAAGGCATAAGGGTGTAGCTGTCCATCTGCTATTGGGCCCGGAAGTGACAAGGACTGGTGGAGTGTGACAGCCCAGTGGAGGAGATGGCTGGCTTTGGGCTCTGGATTGGTTTATGTTTGAAGAGCCTGCTTTGTTTTTCATTCAATTTCATTTTTATTGGCACATTCTAAATATCTATAGTGCTCACATTCATCACAAGGAATTTGTACCTGTACAAGATCTGTCTTACTTCTTTTCCCCCCTCCTCTCTGCACTGTCTGAACCCTCTTCCCCTTCTTGTTTATAAAAGTTTTATTCCCATTTTTTCTGTACCCCCTCTGTTTTTCCCCTTCTCACTTGAACAGCTTCTTCTCATTTCCCAAAACCCTTTATATATTTTTGTCCTTATTTATACTTTTGGTTCTCATACAAGAGAAACAATGCAATATGTAAACATGTGTGCTGATTTATTTCACTTAGGAGTATGATCTCAAGGTGCATACACATTTAGCTAGAAATGTTTCAAGCTTATCTTTGAGAGACTACTTTGGATTAAACACTTATTATTTCTAGGAATAAGCTAAACCTGGAAGAAGTCCTCTCTTGGTCAGCAATATCAAAACATAAGAATACAGAAAATAAGAGACATAGAAAATACACTCATCTACTGTCATGGCTTTGAAAAATCTCTGATTAGAAAAAGAGTAAACAGTCCATAAATAGTAAATGTCATTTTTATTGCATACCAATCATGCTTTAGTACACACAAATATGAACAATTTCTAAACATTTAATAATCAAGTGGCATACATTACATGCACAAAACATAAAACAGTGTAAGTACTGAAGGAATATCCAAATAATTAAATCTAAGGAGGGCTGGGGAGTTAGCTCAGTGGTTCCAGCGCCTGTCTTGCAAGCTCAAGGGCCCTGGTTCAATTCTCCGGTAACCACATACCATACTGGGCGTGGAAACTCACGCCCAGCAGCAACCAGTGGCACACACCACAGTGCCGGGCGTGGTGGTTCACGCCTGTAATCCCAGCACTTGGGAGGCAGAGGCAGGAGGATTGTTGTGATGTGAGTTGGAGGCTGAGCTCAGGCCAGCCTGAGCTACAAAGTGAGACCCTGTCTCAAAAAACCTAAAAAAAAAAAAAAATAATAAAATAAAATAAAATAATTAAAGCTAAGGAGATTCTATGAATGTCAAAGGACTCTGGGCGTGATAACTTTGGTTATTGTTAGGAAGAGCTCAGATGGCACTCTAGAAGATGGAATCAGACTTTTTGAAAGAGAGAAAAATGCACAAAAGGATTATAGCAGAATTCAACCTGTAAGGTTCATTTTTTGCTGTTACCAGTAAGACCTAGGACTGCACATAGCACAAGATAAACAGGTTGAATGAAGATGAATTCTAGGTCTGGACTGGGAAAAGTGCATGACAGAGGAACTTCCAGGAAATTAATCTGAATGAGGTTTGGAACGATAGTTTGGAAAAGGTCAGAACCCTGTATTAATTTGGGTCTTCCAAGAAGCAGACACCAGGATGGGATTAAATATGCAAAAGTTTTCTTAAGGGAAATATCTGAGACAAAGTTGGTGGCATGAGGTGGGATTCCAGACAAAGCTAGGAAAGTCATCCGACAGGCAGGTAATTAGGTATTAACGGGCCTGAGGGACAAAGGGAGCATTCTGAAAATAGCATGCTTTGCCAACGTAATATTTATAACCAGACCTAAAGTGATCCCAAAGAACACAATGACATTGTAAGGTTGCACCTGCTACACTCTGGTTCTGATTCCAGGTCATCTGAGTCTAGATCAAGGTGTACTTCATTCTTGGTTACCATAACCTGTGCTCCAAGGATACCAGTAAGGACATGTTCTTTGAAGATCCTCCTGTCTTGGGAGGATATAATTTAAACACTTGTCTTTCTTAAATTATTGGTATGTTCTTTACTTTATTAAAACCCCTGATATAACAGACCACTTAAAAAGGAGAGGAAGACATTTTGCAATTCCATAGTAACTTCTAAGTAAAAGTGTTGATAAGCATTACAATTATCTGAATTTATCTTAGCTTTAAGAGTAACTTCTGTGTGAAAAAAAAAATCCAAACTCCCACTCCCACTTCTCACGTGAAGGCCTAACCATCCCTGTATCTACCTGATGATAAATTTTACTTACCCTTCCGCATGGCTACCTGTGCATCTTGCTTGAATTCTTCAGCAAGAACACAAGGAATGGAAGGCCAAGGAAGTGAAATGCACATCAGTACCTGCCTTCCTGGGGACCAGACCATGAATAAAGGAGGGAAAGGTCTGGTGAGGTGGGAGCGTCCTACACTGCCATGTTGTCGGTGAGATGCCAGCAGGAAGCCTGTGAGTCTGCCTGTAAGCTGTTTGGAATCATGCTTAAGAACGACTCTCAGAGTCAGGACTAGAATCCCAATTTCTTCCTTTACCCTTGGCATTAGTCATTGTTCCTTTTTAAATTTCAGTATGAAAAAAAAAGCATTTGGAAGTCAGAGGCCTTCCCCATTATTAAAGGTGAATTTTGGCTCATTCCATTCTGAGTTCAGAGATAAAGCATGACACTTACTGAAAATTATATAAGAAGATAACCTAAAAAACACTGGCTTCTAGGAATTGGCACCTACAAAATCACCCATAGAATGCCAATGTCAAATTCCTGCTTTGTATTTGCAACTACCCTTCAGCAAGGAGAAGCCATGTTACATAATGGAAAAGCACTGGGCAAAGCCATTGGCCAGGATTGACCTCTCTGGGCTCTAGTTCCTTGTGAATAAAGTTAGACTAACGGTATGCAAAAGCCAGCCCAGTTCTGTGTTCAAAGATTCTAAGAACCAGATCTGAGCACTGTGGCTTAGGTAATGGAGGACCAATTATTTCTCACAAGTATCTCAGGGCTTAAAGGGAAACTGTACTCCTAGGGAAGGGTTGGGACAGTGCCAGGAAAAACTTTTTTTTATAAGTTGAATGTTTCATTTGTCTTACTGTGCAGCAAAAATGTTGCTTCATTGCATAAAAACAGCATGAGTAAATGCGGTATATTATAGATTTTGTCCCAACTTCAGGCAGACAACAGTAAACAACATCTCCCAAAGTTTCCCAAGCAAAATCCACAGTTCTCATTGTCCAATACAGTTTCATGGGGTTGTCTATTTATGCTTCTCTGTGACTCCGCACACCTGAAGCAGAGTGGTGAGATATGGCCAAGGCTGCACGGAGGATGCAGTCTGCTCCTGGCCTCACACAGCTCCATCTTCTCAGGGAATAACTTCTTTAAGTTGTGCTGAAGTCACCTGGTTAGCATTGCATTTCATTCAGGTGTCCAGCTCACATGAGGCTTTGGGAATAAAATAGGAAGCACAATGCTATAGTTGACCTCGAGGAAGCACAGTTTATTTAAAAGACTTGGTGAGGGCAGTGTGGGATGGGAGGAATACTATGGAGCTCAACTCTCAGAGCTGGGTTCTTCAAGTGAAATGCCTACTACTTTTAGCACTCACAGGAGGATGAGCTGACCAGAGAGCAGCACCAGGGCGGCCTCAGGGACACTCATGTAGTGGTCGCTGACACTCCGAGGGTGACAAGCGAGAATTACTGAGTGTCAGTACCTCGTGGTGGCCCCTGCCATCCCTAAACCCGCCATCGCTGAACAGATGGATCTCTGGGCCTGCTTGCCAGGGCCCTCTGTACGAAACAGCTCTTAACGCGTGGTGAAAGCTGCCATGTGGAATTAAAAATAACTGATGAAGGGAGAGGAAAGACTTAGAACAGAAGCCAAGCAGGTACAATAAGAGGAGACCCAGGGAGATGAGGTAAGATTGTGAGAGGAAGATGTGAGAGGCAAGAGGAGGGTAGAGAACCGGGATGGTGGATGGGGCAGAGGCTCCCAAGGTGGGCTAACAGTCTGAGGAGGTTTCCTACAGAAGAGATGAGGACTTCAAGTCACCCACCCATGAGAAGAGTGTAGGGTCTTTAACTTACATCTCAGAAAAAAGAAATTTAGGGTACATCACACTGAGGCAGAAAGAGGTTTCTCTGCAGAACAGAATGTGGGCCTTGAAGATAAAGGTGCCCCATGGTCTGGAGCAGGGTATATTTATGGAGTCTTGTGGGTGTCTTCAAGATGGGTGTATTGCTATGGCAAGTATATTGCTATTAGCAAGTTACCTAAATGGCGAGTTATGTTAAAATGCAAATCACTTACTCCTGTTTGACTTTGAGATATGTTGCTCACTAATACTGCTGCTTCCTTGAGGACAGAGGCCTGGGAGGAAGCATAATTGACAGATGACAAAATGTGCTCACAGCCCAATTTCCAGGCTTCTTGTGCCTTTGAGATCCTAAGGAAGTACTTTGGATTGAGAGTTCTAGAAGGAAAACAGGTTTGATGAACTTTTGTTTCTTGAAGGTTTAGTTAACACAAGTACAATTTAAAAATGACCATTTTCTAGTCTTCCTTTTACCTGTCTTTATTTCTTGTCTCATACCCCAAGAAGACTAGGGCAGGGGAAGGAGAAAAGAGAGGAGGGAGAATTGGATTCCCTCCCTTGTCCTTATTTTCTGAGATACAAATTAGAGTCAAGATGTCCTTTTTGCATGTCTTTAGTTGCTTGCTTTTCTTTAATCATGACCCTGTGGGGAGACTGAACCACAAGTGCTTGGCGCTTTAAAGGCTTACATCACCAGTGTGGTTAAATGGAATGCACTGTGGTCATAAAGGTGTTTACAAAGGCAAGAAGGTTCAAGAAATTCAATTATTTCTCATAATTGGGTCAGAGACAATGAAGCATTTGATCTTTCTGAGGGTGAATGACCTTAGTGGAATCATTTAGATTCTTTGAGCCTCAACTTTCTCACAAACGCTCCTTGAAGACTTGCGGTGCTATTAACACAACACATTGAATTATGATATACAATGAAGAGGCAGTGGCAAGTTCTGCTTGAAAGTATGGCTTGTGAAGTTTGACCTACGTGGGTTTGAATCTTGGCTTAGTGTTACAGTGGTTGAATAACAGGGTATTTGTGGGAAGCAATGGTCAGTGCACATAGAATCTTGCACAATGCCTGGCACAGAGCAAGTGGGTGGTATTATTGGATAATCCTGGCAAATCTTGAGGCACCATGCAAGTAGATGTTACTATTTTTGTAATTCTGACTAAAGTCTAACAGCACCACACAGTAAAGACAAGAGTTCACAGGGGCTAGGGGTCAGATACTGCATGCTTTCCTATTGTCTTTTTAGCATGTTACCATCAACAAGTCACATTTGAGCACTTAAGGTCGGGAAGTCAACAGGGTAACCATTCACTGGACTAAAGACTAAAATCAAAAGCTGGAACATTCCTTCCTTAGGAAAGAACCTCGGATGCTTTAAGGGAGAAGCTCCAGGTTCCTTCTTTGACTCTAGAGCAGAATCTGTTTTCTTGCCTATTTCTGCTTCTAGAGCTAGACTATTTCTCGTAGTCCTCTTCACCCATCTCCAAAGTCAGCGTGAAAACAGCCTGACTCTTTTCTGACCTCTGCTTTCCCTTCTAACATTAGTTCTGATTTTTCCTTCTTATAAGGACACTTGTCAAAGGGTAATGCAGGGTAATCTGCCCATCTCAAGAACTATAATTTATAATTTAATCATGTCTGCAAAGTTCTTTTTACCATAGAAGGAAATGTGTTTACAGATTCAAGGAAGAGAATGAGAACATCTGTGAATGGTTGTTATTCAGCCTATCACAGCTTCTCGAGTATTTGTTACTTTTTCATCACGAGGACACTCACATCTTAAAGGAAGAGGAGTTTATTCTGCTCATGATTTCAAATGGGTTCAGTTCAAAGTTGGTGTGGTAAAAGGGCCTGATGGAGGACAACTGCTTGCCCTATGGTGGCAAGGAAGGAGAGAGAGAAGGGAGGAGCCAAGGCCAAGAATGCACACTTTCGGGTCAGACCCCAGGGACATGCCTCTTCCAGTAAAGCTCCACCTCCTAACAGCACATTCAGCCATGAGCTTATCAATGGATGAATTCAGTGGTGAGTACAGCAACACCATGATCCAATCATTTTCCAAATACAGGAGACTTATTGAGAACATTTTAGATCTAAAGTACCAAAGAAAAATAATTAATATAATATAATATAACAGTCTAATTTCCAAGAAGGAAACCATTGAAAATTGAGGAAAATAATTGGAGCAAATAACTGCTGAAGAATTGGCCAGAAGTATAATGAAAACAAATGATGAGATGACAGCTGTATGATTTCAGTCCCAGGGACTCTTAAAAGATAAAGGTTAATTTACTGACTTCCTCTTGCCATGCTCTCTCTCCCTGGGGTATGATCCACTTACATTAGCACAACTCCATCATTTTTTATCTTTTCTCCTCTTTTTTTCATTCTTCTGTGTGTTCTGCTGCTCTTGTGAGGCCTGATTCATGACATTTACTCATGAGACTTTGCTGTCATATGAACTGAGCTTTGTGTTTTCATCCAGTCCCTCTCAAAGTTCATGACTTTGGCCCAATTCCTTAACTTCTCTGCTCCTGAAACACCTCACTGTGGTTGAGACGTGGCTTAGATGTGTCCTTTAAGGTTTCATGTGCTAGAAGTTGGTCTCCAGTGTAGCTAAGCTGAGATGGTAGAGACATCTAAGATGTGAAGCTTAGAGAAAGGTGATTAGGTTTACTCTTGTAATGGATTCTTGTGGTTCTTCAGGAGCCCCCACTAGTTCTCACAAGAGCAGTTTGTTACACAGTAAGCCCTCCCCCACCTCCCTCTGATCTTTTATGTTCAGGGACTGTGCCCTCTGCCACCCTGCCATAATGCTGTCCATCTCATTGTGATGTAGCCACAAGACCCTTGCTGGAGACCATACTTACAGGGCTACTGAACCTTGGGTTGTCACCTTCCAAAAACATAAGCTAAGTCAATCTCTTTCTGCATTCCCCAGCCTGGGTATTATAACAGTAGAAAATGGACTCAGACATGCTTTACTTACTTCAAAGAGTCTTGTAAACTGTGAAGGAACTCTGAGAAAACGTGTGATTCCAATCAATGCTACTTTTCTTCTGTCTTTCTTACTCTTTCAGTCTTTCTGTCTTCCTTGGATTCAGCCAATCTCTCTCAAGGACTTTCTCTTGGTTAAGGTTCTAGGAACTTTCAGGTATATTGTTTCATCTGATCCTCAGAACATTACAAGACAGATTTGTTCCCTCTTTCTGTGGAGGTTAGGGAGACCTGTAGAGTTTATATAATTGGGAAGAGGTGACAGGGCTACAGCTCTGGCCTGAGACTTCTTATTCTATGCTTGGCTGTGACATAAAATCACAGTTTGTATATTTTATTTCTGATAATAAAATTCTAATTTCTTGCTATTTATTTTCAGAAGTAGAATAGTCAGAATATTTATTTAATTTGTTCGGAAAACAAACACAGCCCAAACCTTCTATGTTGAGCCTTTAGAGTGACCCTGGCTCTGTTCTGATTGTGCCTACGCATCCTCGGAGAACTGCCTGGCTTGTCCTACTTGTGGCATGGAAGGGAACCAGAAGTTCCGCTCTTTCTGTCCAAAGGGTCTTGGGGGGGTGGCCAGCACATGGCTCTGAGCTCACAGTAGTTTGTTTCTGCAGGGCGGGTCATGTGAAGGGAAATGCATGACTAAAGGCCACAAAAGCCATAATTAGTAGGAGTGAGAGTAAATGTTATCCTGGTTGTAGTTGGACTGACACCCACACCAGCAGATGTACACGCGTGTGAGCTGCCCTCAGTACTTACCTGTACCAAGGAGAGACAGGGCACTGGCTGCCGAGCTGGACTTCACCTACAGGAGAAGGAGAAAGGTGTTCTCTCCAGATGGAGATAGCCTTGAGAAATAGGGCTTAAGTAGCAGAAGGCTTTTAGCAACCAGAAAAAAGCACCCTTTGCCCTGGGGAGCACAGTCACACACAAGACACCAAGCTCACCACGAAGCTCACTTGCTGCATTATGACCCTTTCTTGTCCCTGCGGTGGTGTGGTGGCCAAGAGCTTCAGCAGTGCTTGAATCATAGCTCTGCTACATCTATTGCTATGTGGCCTCAGGAAAGTGACTTCACTTGTCTGTGATTTGTGTATAAACTGGGCAGAATGAGCCTATCTCAATGGTACTTATGAGGGAGATGCAATGGCTTAACATGTGTGCGTGTTAGAATGGTTCTCAGGTCTTAGTAAATACCATGGAAATGTGAGCCATCATTGTTCTTACTAGAGCAGCAAATCCAGTTACTTTGAGGAAATGGAATCTTTATTTCATTTCTTTATTCCAACACTGGGAAAAAGAGAGCCTTATGCTTACCCTGCTGCATTTTTCCTTACTGTTTTAGAAATACTCTTTCTGGAAATTTACCTGTACTACTGCCTATTATGATAATAGCAAATTCATGTAAGAACTAAGCTTTCATCCTGGCATGATTCAACATATATTTGATTAAGAATTTAATCTGTCTTGCTGAGTGTATTTGGGCAGATAAAAGCTAAGCCACGAAAACAAAGGAATCTAAAATTGTTGTGGTTTAGAGAACATAGAAGTTTATGATTCAGAATTACTTCCATTCACTGTTTTGGGAAAGAAGAGTGAATCTCAGCCCTCAGAGTCTCTTTCCAATAAGACAGCCTGTGCCTTCCCTAGATGCAGTAATCTTGTGCCAACCACGTTAATACACACAGGAAATAGGGCTCATTTATGGTTTCTGAATCCAAGATACTATTTAGATGCATTCTGGGCTCTAATAAATCAAGAATCTGTTGTATTAGTCAGTTTTCCATTACAACAATGAAATGCTCAAGGCAAATAACTTATGAAGAGAAAAGGTTTATTTGGCTTGCAGTTTTAGATATTCAAGGATGTGGTACCTACGTCAGCTTAGTTCTGGCGAGGGTGGTGGATGGCAGGCACATCGTGGTAGGATATAATGTAGGACAAAAATACACAACTCAAACCAGTGGAGAGAGACTGAGAGAGATCCCACGGTCCCCTTCAAGGTCATGTCCAACAGTGACCCATGCACTTCCTGCTAAACCTCACTTCTTAAAGGTACAGAGCATCTTCTAATGTCCTTCCCCTCAGGAACAAGACTTCACCTATGCAGGCTATGTCATACATCAGACATTTCTACTGGTTCCTGGCTAATTTCCTCCCTTCCTCTGAGCAACCAGGTTTTTTTTTTTCTTCATCTATTGGTGCTGACAATAAACAGATGTGCTAGAAGGTGACGACAAAGAAAATGTCAGTGATAGTGATTGTTGATTGTTATTAGGTGTAAGTGGAGCTACAAGAATGAACTCACTATCTGTGAGAAATGGCATAAATGTTGATTGCGCACAAAAAGTGCAATGTGTACACAGACAAAGCATAGGCTGCACATTTGTAAAGAGTCTTTATTTTGCCATCTGTTCTTGAATTTTTCATTTAAAAACCTCTGATACATGAGTGCTTATGCTGGGGATAGTTGATGATGCTTTTGTATTCATTCCCCAGAATGTGTGGAGGCCAGAGTTTCCACCCTCGTTTCTCAGCATCTCACCAGCAGCTGCTGGGGCAGAGGTGACCCTCCTACTCTTTCCCTCACATGTTGTGATTCAGCATGACCCTGTTCAGGTTGGAGGTATCTTTGGAGTCACATGATTCTCAGAACAAATGAAACAAAACAATATGTGGTGCTTCATTGTTCTAGACACAGGAGAAAAGGAATAATCATGTGTATATCATTCATGCATTTATTCAAACATCTAGCAAATATTGATCCTTTACTTATTCTGTCTTAACCTTAGAATAAAGGTTAAGCAGCCATAAAAAAAGAAATAAAACATGCAGTTACTTAAAAAAAAAGAAAGAAAGAGAGAGAGAGAAAGAAAGAGAGAAAGAATGAAGTCTCTGTGCTTCCCAAGCACAGCCCAGGCAATCCTTCTGACAGGACAGTTCAGCAATGCATATGAAAGTATTTAAAGGACACCTCACTCCTTCTTTCCATGAAATAGGACCTATATTCCCCAGCCCACTTTAACAAAGTATTTACACCCCACACTAACAGATCTTAACTACGTTGGATTTAAGAAATGCCATAAAATATTCATGCACAGTTTATTATTGAATATGTTCTCTAAGAAACTTTTTAAAAAGAATGACGACCATCTTTATACCCCCAAAGCAAACTTTATAAGCAAGTTGCATCGAAGACAAAAGGCACCGGTGGGTATCGGGGCTGATATTTCCTCCTGCTGTGATCTCAATTCCTTAGTGAAAAGCGGTGTGTAAACCCCCCGCCTGCTCTACTGTCACGGACACAAAGTACTGACCTCACTTAACTTTACGAAGAATACTTGACTGGGCTTTGTGGACTGTGACACACAATTCAGAGGAGATTTCAACCTCTGCCTGTAGATGGGAGGAAGAAATCTTGTGAGCTCACCTCACTGACATGCTGCCTGGGAGTTGCTGGGATGAATCTTATCTATGTGTATACATGAGCTTAGTAGGTTTTAAAAATATGTTTTCCTTTTGGTATCCTGAACTTAGGCATTTTATCTTAGAGGGGGTCCCAGGTGAACATTTAAGAATAAAACAGCCCTCTTCTGCTCTTCTATAAATCAAAATTGAGTCAAGACCTTCCAGGAAGGGAAAACAAATTTCATACGAACAGAAGAAGATGTGGTATATTTAAGCTGTACCCATGAGATGATAGTCACAAGGTCATGTCACGCTGTAGAGGATGCTGGGGAATGTAGTCTCTGCCTGGTAGTCCTGTGCCAAGGTAAAACTTTATTACAGGAGAAAAAGCAAGAAAAGGTTATGGTTCTTTGCTCTAATATGGATTTTAAATGTTCCACTCAAATTCTTTGTTATATCCTCCCTCCTTTTATCATAATTGTACTGATGTCTTTAAAATTTCCATTAAACACAAAAGGGAGCTACTGTGGAGCTGGATCTCCACGTGTTTTCCAGTTTCCAAAGAAATGATTGTATCAAGTCTTACAGGGTGAATGGGTGATCCCGTTAACATCTTTCCTCCTCAGTGCACTGATTTCTTATTGCCATGAGTTTTTATATGCTGGCTGAGCCTGGGGGTTGCATATCCCAGCACATGTGGAAAAGGAAACCACAGGGGCATGATTAGATACAAAGATATCAACAAAGCCTGGAGCACATGTCGCCCAGACCCTACAGCTCTTGATACTTCTATATAAAGCTGGGAAGGAATTACCTTAAGGTAAGACTTGCCATTGTTAAAGGGTGTTGTGCTTGCTGGTTCTTTATCTTCGTTAGTCTCAAACCTGTGTCTCTAGGCAGTTCCCGGAATTGGCTCCCAAAGGGACTGCTTATACAGATTCCTTTGTCTTTTTTTTTTAGGTTTTTTAGGTTTTTTGAGACAAGGTCTCGCTTTGTAGTTCAGGCTGGCCCTGAGCTCTGCCTCAAACTCACATCACAGCAATCCTCCTGCCTCTGCCTCCTGAGTGCTGGGATTACAGGCGTGAACCACCACACCTGGCACTGTGATATGTGGTACTGGTTGCTGCTGGGTGTGAGTCTCCATGCCCAGTATTGTATGTGGTTACCGAGGATCGAACCTGGGTCCTTGTGCTTGCAAGAGAGGAGCCTGAACCACTGAGCTAAATCTCTGGCCCTCTTTATTTGTCTTTACTCAAGAAGGAACCCAAACCATGGAAGTTGGATTAATCACTGCTTTCCCTTGGACACTGGGAGAACACTGGGTAGTGAGTGAAGGCTCAGTTTTGTTTTGTTCTTTTTTAAAATTCAAATCTTTATTGGTACATTATGAATACACATCATCATTGCATTCAACATTGAGAGTTTGTACCAGAATATGACATGACTTGATTCTCATTTTTTCCTTTTCCCCCCATCCTGCAACCCCCATCCCCTATATACATAAGCCTTATTTCCTTTTTTAAATTACTATCACATTCTTTCCCCCTTGTTATTTTCCCCTACTCCCTCTTCCCTTTTATATATTTTCTATTTCACTATATCAACTATATATACTAGAACTCATTTACATCTTCATTTTCTCATACTAGAGAAAAGATATGATATTTATACATCTATGGCCTATTTATTTCATTTGTGAGGATGTCCTGAAGGGACATCCATTTGAGTATGAATGACTCAATCTTATCATGGCAGAATAATACTCCATTCTATAAAAGAACCATATCTTCTTTATCCAGTCTCCAGTTAATAGACATTTTTGTTGTTTCCAAGATTTAGCAATCCCAAACTGAGCTGCTATAAACATAGGTGCACATATGTTGCTGTGATATGAATCTTTCAATTCTTTTGTGTATATACATAGCAGAGCAATGGCCAATCTCAGTTTTATAGAGCTAGGGCTCTGGAGGCAAAGGAGCTATAGGGTAAGCAGGTGGCAGTGGGCTACCTCAAATGGCTTTAGTTATCCTCATCTCTATTAGTGAGATTCAAGCTGTTCCCACATTATCGAACACATCTTTTTTACCACTGTCATGGAATAGAGATGGTATTATTAGACTGATGCTACTAAAATAAGTACAAGGTCTCTTCAGGACCTGCTCTTCTCAGAGAGAATCCAGATAGCAGATCTAATGGGCCTTTTCTCCTACTAGGAATATCTGTTTTCCCAGTAATTTGTGTCCTGTGACAAGAGCAGTTGGACCATGGGACCTTTTCAAGTCTGGACTGGCAGGACAAATAGCTAAAGTCTCCTGTGCCTCCACATAGCTCTCTGGGAAGTGTGTTCCTTAGTACTTACTGAGTTTCTTCATAACCATCTGTTCTTCTAGCTGCTTTTGAGGTCCAAGGGCAGTGATGCTGAACCTTTTAGAGATTTTTTTTTTTTTTTGAGACAGGGTCTCTCTTTCTTTGTAGTTCGGGCTGGCCCCAAACTTACTATGTAGTCCAGGCTAGCCTTGAACTGAATAATCCTCCTGCCTCTGCCTCCTGAGTGCTGGAGATTACAAACATGAGTCACCATGCCAGGCACTGTGGTATGTGGTTCCAGGGATCGAACTTGGGACTTTGCACTTGCCAAGCAAACACTAGAACCACTGAGCTAAATCCCAGCCCCTAGAGTTTTCACTGATAACAAACATCCAGCTGTGGCACATATGCGTAGTTTCACCACCACTGTCCAGGTCATGGTTCCTGTTAATCTACCCAGGGTCCTTGGTTGATGTGTTCTTCCTCCTGCGGGTTAGCCTTATGGGTACAGTTTGACCAGGATAGGATGGCTTTGCTGTTCAGTCAGTCAGGGCCATGGATTTTGAGCAGAGCTTGAGCTGAATTTTATTCTATTTTCCCTGGTGGGAGCACATTTGTTGAGTGTTCGGGCTACCTCACCACACACACCAGCCTTGTCAGGGATTATGTTGTCATCTTGGCTCCCAATTTCTTAGTGTATTGTCTGACCTTAAATAGTTGGCTTAACTTCTTCAAGGTGTTTTTTTTTTTTTTTTTTTTTTTAAGTGCTGTAGATTGAACTCAGGGCCTCACACAGGCTGAGCAAGTGTTTTACCCTTGAGATACACCTCTGGTTCTTAATTTTACCTTTGAGACAAGGTCTTACTATGTTACCTGAGCTAACCTCAAACTCATGATTCTCCTTCTTCGGCATCCTGAGTAGCTGGGATTGCAGGTATGTACCACCACACCCAGCCCCCTTGAGTTTTTTCCCCTTATCTGTAACAAATGGTTTTAAAAGGCATTACCTCATAGGATTTTAATGAGAACCAAAGATACAAAGGATGTAGAGAAGGGGCTCTGTGGTCATCTCACTTAGGGTCTGATTCCATCTGTCATTTATTAAGGAGTGTGGCATTGGACAAGTTGCTAAGTCACCTGAACTTCAGTTTCCTCAATTGGGGGTATGATGCTTATATCACAGTGCTTTTAGGAAGATTAAGTAAGATAACACATCTGAAGTATATAACTGAGAATCTGGTACATATCTACTATTCTGTGAAATTTAGCTATTACTACATTATTTTGTGTACAATATGTGGTATCCTTCCTGACATACAGTCTGTGATAAGACAAGGTAATAATTATAAGGTCATAAATAAATAGAGAGTGAACTGACCTTCCTGCCAAGCTTTAATCCTGGATCTAGCCCTCCCCGAGGGCACCACTCCCATGGCACCTGGCTTTCCAACCACACGTTCTTATTATTTCCTTTGGTGACTGACGCTGTCTCAAGTTAGGCTTCTCTCATCTCATCGGCAGTGAACAGTCTATCTTAATGTTCTCTATTCAAATGTCACTGGAAAGTATATGACCGAATGTTCAGTAAATAGTAATCATGTTTTCAATAGAAGACAACATTTATTGAGATTTATTATGTGTCAGGCACCACTTTATGTGACCTGTGTATATTACTTTATGCTTTACAGCTGCAAGCTGTATGTGACTTCTCATTAGTGATGAATAAGTTAACATAAAGGTTTTTTTGGTTGGTGACTTCAACAGGATTCAGACCTATATATCCAAGGAGAATGGACTCTCCAAAATGGCTTACTGTAAAGTGTTTTTCAAGTGATGCTAACATTGTCTAAAACACTTTAAATACTTTTAAATGAATTGTAATTAGAGCCAATTTATCTCAAAAAAATAAATATCCCCTTATGCAGTGCCATTTGTGTGCTGTTTGGAAGTATAGTATTTTTGTTCTTGCTTAACTACTTTCATTCTGGTGTGAGCCCTTCCCTGGTGTTCGGTGGTTCACACTGGCCAACAGGGATGAGGGTGTGAACCTGAGGGAAAATGTCAAGTAGGTCCTGAAGGTGATTCTAAAAAGCTGATTTCCCAACCTGGGCTTGCAGGATGTAACCTTCAAGGGGATATTCAGATATGTGAAGTTTGCTATGTTAAAAAAAAATTAGATTGGACTATGCTTGTTACATTATTTTCTTCTTTTAAGGACATATTTCACACAAATAAAATATCAAAGTGTTATAAGAGGATGTCTGGTAACTCTCGTTGGTGTTTGCAAGGTGACCCTGCTCCTCATGTGAGAAAAACCACTTCAATGACTCAACTTAAACTAGATGGAGAAATAAACCTTCCCTCGGTGTGGCTTGGGTGAACATTTCCATGAAGCAAACTCTCAGAATGAACTCTGAGTCAAAGTGGTAGAAATGACTTTAACTCTAGACATCCCTAGAGACCAAATCTGTAAGAAGTATTTTTTGATATGGGGAGATTCTGACCCCTTCCTTGATTTTATCGAAATCATTTTTTTTTCTCATTGCAGCACTATTTATATTTAAAATGTTTATCAGTACATGTTTTCTGTATATAATGTTTACATTCACTATATGGATTTGGTATGTATACCTAAGGGAATCATTTAAGACAGAAAAAGTTGAGAGTATAACATTTACTCAACAACTGTGAACATTTTGACAATATTCTGCTTTGCTTGTATGAAAATGTGAATGTGTTTATTGTTCTACAGCAATTAAAAATACGTTTTGGATATTGAGACATTTCACCACCCTTAAATAATACAGCTGAAAATAGAAAATTCCCTAACATAACATATTATTATATTTGAGACAAATTATAATTTCCTCATGTCCTCATATCCAGCCATATGCAAGCTTCTCCCAAAATGCCTCTAAAATGTCATTGGTAGGTATCTCTTCTCTTCTTCCCCATTAAAAACAAAACAAAACAACCAAGGCAAAGGATAGCTTTCAGGTTATGTCTCTTTATCTTTTATACTAAAATAATGGTGTGCATCATTTTTAAACATTCTTTTAGAAGAGACCAAATCAGCTGTCTTGAAGAATGTTGCACATTTGGAATTTACATACTTGTTTTCGCATGGTGCTTTCCTCCAGTTTATTTTGCCTGTATATTAACTGTCCTCTGGAAGTTAAGTTCAGAGACTTGACAAGGCTGATATTAAACTTCTTTGGCATAAATACGTCATGGGTCACCTGTGTATTTCATATTGTATTTCATCAGGAGTCATATCGTATTTCGTCAGGAGTCATACCGTGTCCTACTGTGGCTGCCAATGATTGTGGGTGCTAGATTAAGGCAGTAACGGCCAGAAGTTTCTGTTGAAATGCTGTTTCTTCCCCCCTTTGCAGTGAGAAGCTCTGGAAGGAAATGTCACACCTTGCACCTGTCCTTTCTTTCATTATATGAGTCAGCCCTTAAGGACAATCTCATCCAGCTTGAATCTTTAAGAATTGAAGCAGGCTTCCTGGCACTTTTCCTAAACTAGCTTCAACAGACTTAAAACAAAATATTTCTTATGGATCCTAGGTTACAAGTGTTCATTTCATTGTTCTTCAAAAACAGCATGATCTTGCTCAATGCTGATAGGGAAGTTCTGCAAATGTGTATAAATATTTCCTGTCAGGGACAGCTGGAAGCAGTCGGCTTTGCTGTGAAAACCTCCTTGACTCTGTATCAGAACCCAGAGCTTTCAAAATCACTCACAGGCTAGTAGGGGCTCCAATGTGTTCTGATACAAGAGTTTCAACCTGACTCAGCACCAGCATGAGAGGGCTCTAAAACTCCATCCTGGTCCTACTTAAGCAATTTGGGTCAGAATCTTAGGGGCAGGGTGCCCAGCTGTGTAGGTACTAAAAGCTCTTCAGGTGATTCTATTGGGGAACCCACGTGGGAGCTAATGAAAAAAGATCCACTCTAAAAAAGAAAGGTTGTTGTGATGTCGTTTGACATCCAGTTGCTGTGCATCTCCCTCCAGAAGGGAGGCTGCTTAATTTTGATACACATGAGAATTATCTAGGGGTTCTTAAAATTTCTGCTGGCCAGGCTGTATCTTTTACCAACTAAATGGGGATGTCTAGGCACACAGGCTCCAGAATATCAAAGATTCCAGGTGTTCTAATGTGTGGCTAGGTGTTGGGCCCTGTGCCCTGGAGACTCTTCTGAAGAGTCAGTTATGGTATGCTAGAAAGAGTATGGATTCTGTAGCCAATCATTTGTGCTGCTTACAAGCTGTGTGAACTCTTCGTCTACACTTACTCCTCATGAATGCAGGTAGAAGAATGCTAACCCAAGGTTTGTTGTCTGAACTGAAAGCGAATATGTTTACTAGCACATCATGATATCCATCTTAGCCTTTGTGTTCTTTATTACTGTGGAACAAACTACCACAAAATTAATGGCCTAAAACAACAAAATGTCCTGTCCTATAGTCTGAAACTTCAGACATGCACGGTGGGTTCCACTGGGCTAAAATCTAGATGTGGTAGCACTGTGTTCCTTTCTGTAGGCTCTAGAGGAGGTTGGGTTTTCTTGCTTTTTTAGCTTCTAGGGGTCACCTGTGCTATGTGGTGGTGTTTACTTTCCATCTTTTCCTTTTATTACTGGGGATTGGACCCAGGGCTCTTGTGTTGAACCATATCTCCAGATCTTTTTTTTTTTTTTAATTTTGAGACAAGGTCTGTCTGTTGCTAAATTTCCCAGGCCAAGCTTGAACTTGAGATTCTCATGCCTCAGACTCCCAGATCACTGGGGTTATAGGTGTGCACCACCACAACCACTCACTGTTCTTTAAAGTCAGCAATAGGCAGTTATCTGTCTTTTCCTGTACTAGTCTGATTCAGACTCCTTTGCTTCCCTCTTCTGCACTTAAGGACCTTATGATTATACTGGGCCTATCTGGAGCATCCAAAATAAACTCTTTGCTGTAAAATACCTGATTGGCAACTTTCATTCCATCTACTTCAGTTGGAGCCTTCTGCCATGTAAGGTGACATTTTCATAGATTCTGGATGAGCTGTGGAGGTCATTGGGTGGCGTTTTGCTGGGAAGGAAACTCGGCCTTGCACATGCTTGGCAAGTGCTCTGCCCCTGAGCTACACTCCCAGCCCTAGAAAGCCACTGTTATTATTATGTCAACTATGCTCTCAATACCTTTTCCTTTGGCTGGCATTCAAAGTGTAATTGTAGGTTTATATCAATTGATATCCTTTAAATACATGACAATCTTGTAAATGTTTTATTAACCTGACATGAACTAAATGATGCTTACCACAGGCCTTGTTGCACTATTTGTCTTACTAATGGATCCTCTTTTGTTCTTCCTCTTGGTCAAAAGGACAGGCTTGAGCACTCCCTTGTGTCACATGTTCCTTCTATATAGATAGCTGATTGGATCAGTGGGGGATATCTTACTCTAGGGAACCAAAGGATTGGCTTGTTGGCACTTTGTTAGCATTTTTCTTAAGAATTTGAGGTGAGAGGTACAGAAAACTGTTGCTGCTGCACTGTGGAGACAAGCAGGATCACTGGTCCCTGAAATTAATAACAAGGTCACTCAATGTCACATGCAAGTCAATTTGAAGAGAGCAGGAACTATGAGGGCCTAGTAGAAGATGCTCCACCACAATGATGGCGAACCTTTTAGAGATTTCAATGATCCAAACAGCCTGCTGTGGCACGCAGGCCAGAGAGTCACCTTCACTGACCTGCAGAGAGAGGCAGAGACTGAGATGCACATGTTTTAATCTTTAGAAGAAAGATGCTACAGTTTTAGAAAATTCTTATTCTCATAGCTTTGTCTTTTGAAAATAGTGTGTATTAAAAATTAGAACCTGTGACAGCAAAGAGAATTAAAGACTAAGTTACTCATTTTGACTATTTTTTGAAGCCATCACAGTTTTCTATTATTTGAGAAAAAAATACCTGAAACCCCAAATTAAAGGAGAAAGGCTTATTTAGCTCACAGTTTGTTGAAATTTCAGCCCATAATTGTCCACAATCTGCTCCCATGGACATGGCAGAAGGGCAATAGTAATGGCACCCATGTTAGCAAAACAACACGGGACACGAACAGTGCCTTTCTGCCCTTTTTTAATCTTACTAAGACTACCGGCATTAGGACAGTGCCAAACCAATCAATGGACTAGTTTAGTAATCGCACACCTTGACCCCGCCAACACACACTCTAAATTCAGCCATCTCTATAAAGGCCTTGTGTCCACATCAGTATTTGGAGGGACCTCTAGACATGAATCTTAACACCAGATAACAGGGAAAATGCAAAAAAGAAAAGGCAAAATCATCTGAAAATATCATCTTTCTTCCTTTCCTGACTTTGTATTTTTTATAAATGACAACATGGAAAGATCTATAGGGAAGGAAAGCACATAAGTTTGAAATGTTTTTGGCTCAAATTGGTGCAAACCCAGGTAGTGTCAAGTAAACTCATAAGGCATGAAATCGTAAGGAACAAGAAGTCTGGAGATGACTCCATGTTTGCTCAGAGGACCCATAATATCATCAAGAATTCCTGCCTTGCCCAAAGGAAGCAATTTTCAGAGACTGGCTTTTTATTCTTGTTCTCACTATCCCATGGTCACAAGATGGCTGTCACAGTTTTGGGTATTTTGGTTTCATATCAGCTCTTCACGGTAAATGAAGAGGCAGGAATGGTACATGAGGAGTTCATGTCCCTGAAGTTCTGGTAATTTATCTGAGAAGGGAGCTCCCTCAGCCAATTTCTCTTATATCACTTTGTTAGAACAGGTTATATCTCTTTCTACCCCAGGACGATGGCTTAGACCAAACCTGACTTATCACCCACAGATCACTGTGCCCCCAGAGAGAAGGATTTCCAGTGATAGATGTGCTGCCACCAGGCACAAAGTGTGGTGACTGGCTGTCAAGTAGCCCACAGACTAATGCAGTGAGCAAGCAGTGATGTGACTGAAAGGAGGAAGAAGAGGAAAAAGAGGACTTGAGAAATCTCACATTTCTTGGTTTTGCAAGGAACCCACTCCGGCCAAGGCTGCTAGGATCACCCTGGGAGCACAGCTGGCCTGTGCTTTGAAGGAATGAATATTCCAGGAGCTGAGCTGAACGCCTTGTCGGGAATTTGCTCTCAGCCCTTTTTCTTCAAAGATTTTCTTGCCTCTCAACCACTTTGATGTGTCTTTTTTTCCCCCTTAAATAACAATGTCAACTTAATTTTTTGTGGCTGTGATTGTAGTTTTCTGGTGCCATAAAGTATGTGCTTAATTTGCATTTCATGTTAGATATCACTGCTGGTGGCATTGAGGGATCAGCATCCCTAACCTTGTATGTCAGTGCTGGAACCCAAGATGGAGTGAAGAAATATTTTATCTTCTCAGTGCTTTGAGGGTTAATTAATTCAGAGCATCAAAGGGTAACCTTCCCAATGCATAGCTACAGTCAATTTCAGTACTAAGTCAACGTGGATATAGAATGGAGTACATAGAATACTGCTTGGCATATCATGAGCTATATGTGAAGTGTTTCTAATTGTTGTAGGTCTCAAAATTCTTTTGAAATCAAAATAAATCACATAATTTTCAGAAAGATGTGGTACTAAAGAGTACAATGGTGTGAGGAGAATGCTGGGAGAAATACCACTGTTTGAGGATTCTCCCAAAAAAGATCATATGCAGACATGTGTGTTCTTATAATTATCCCTGACAAGCAAACCTGCAATGTGCATATAATTACATCACTTGACCAGAGAGGAAATTGGAACTCAGAAAGTTGTGCAAGATAGCAAGTTAGTGAGCAGCAATATGAATGCTTTGACCCACTTACCTGAGTCATATTTTCTTTAGGGTGTGTGTGCTTTTATTTACATTTTTTCCTTTTTTAAATTGAAATCTTTATTGGTACATTACATATACATATTGTGATTGCACTCCACAATGAGAATTTGTACCAGTATATGACACAACTTAATTCTTATTTTTTCCCATAGCCCTACCCACCCTACCACCCCCCCATACACATAAACTTTGTTTCCTTTCTTTTTTGTTATAATCTCATTTTTATTCCCCTTCACCCTATTTCACTTGGAGTATTTTCTATTTCACAATACACATCATACAATTCTAGAACTCACTTTCATCTTTATTTTCTCATACCAGAGAAAAGATACGATAGTTACATGTCTGTGACCTATTTATTTCACTTATGAGGATATCCTCATGGTATGTCCATTTAAGTATAAATGATTCACACTTATCATTTTTTATGGCAGAGTAATACTCCATTCTGTAGAAGAACCACAGCTTTCTTATCCAGTCTCCAGTTGATGAGCACTTGGGTTGCTTCCAAGATTTAGCAATCACAAACTGAGCTGCTATAAACATGGGTGCACATACGTTACTGTGATATGAGTCATTTAATTATTTTATGTACATACCTAGCAGAGTGATGGCTGGGTCAAATGAGACCTCCAATCCTAGGTTTTTGAGGAATCTCCAAACTGATCTCCACAGGGGTTGTACAAGTCTACACTTCCACCAACAGTGGAGAAGGGTTCCTTCTTCTCTGCAGCCTCGCCAACATTTGTTGCTGGCTAATTCTGAAATTATTTACATTTGGATGAGATAGATAGAGCAAAATAAAAAGGACATTGAATGCACTTCAGCTGAATTCCTGTTGATATTCCCAGAGGTGAGTATTGTGTTGTGTTTTTGGACAACTGTTGCTGATCACTTACTCTTAGAATTACAGGTGTAAACATTATTATTCCTGTCAACAGAGAAGTTATGGACAAGCGGGAAACAGAATGCAAGCAGATGATTACTACCTGACATTATCCTTGCCACACAGGTCCCATATTCAGAGAAAAGGAGCCCTACCTGGAAGAGGCCTAGAGGGAGATTGTGGAGGACACACAGACACCAACAGCATGACAAACAGGAGTTAGGCAGCAGGCGGAGGATAGTGTGTGCCAAGATGGCAGGTTTGAGGGAGCTCGGAATTACAAGCAGTGCAAACCTGCCAGTTCACAACACTGAAAAATGAGTGGCAGCGAATGAATTCCTATGAAGAGGAAGAGCCAGAGCCTTGAAAAATGTTTACCTTTTATTTTTTAGGATGAAAATAATAACTCTGCTGCAATGTGATACCACCAAATAAGAAATGACACAAAACTATAAAAACACAAATCAATTAATATTTTTAAATATTCATGACTGCAAAAATTGAAGATGACCTGAACATCCAGCAGCAGAATGTTGGTATAAATATATCATATCTATACATAAAAAAGAAACTGGGCAACTACACAAAATGAGCAAGGCAGATCTCTATGTTCTAATCAGATTGTGTAGTAAGCAAAGCCAGCAGCCAGTTTGAGATGTATAAAGCCAAGGTAGGGACAATAGGCAGAGTGGAAGGGGGTCAAGAAGAGGTGCAGTGCTGTGTCACCAGGCTGACAGGTCACAGGATTGTGAAGAGACACAGCTCGTGGGATTGGCAGAGGGCTTATAAATATCTCTGCCACATCTCAGAACAGTTCACGGAAGACAGAATGGTGGGAAACTTAGCTCCCTGACTCACTATGTCTCTTGTTTCCAGTGGGTCAGGATTCACACTTGTCAGGTAGGTGATCTGCATCCTTAGCAGCACACAGGAAGCTGGAGTCTGTGCCTCACAGTCGGGTTTAACCAGGCCCCAAAGTGGGAGGAGCTACTGGGCAGCCCTGGGAGGACTGAAGAAGAGGAAGGGAGGCTGGTGATGGAATTTAGAAAGGAGCCCAAGACTTTTACCCAATATATGTATTGACTGGCTATCGAGTCTGGAAATGTATATTATATATCACTGAGCATTTCCCAGTGCTCTTAGATTTTATGATCATTCTATGGTCATCAGTTTCTTATTGTGAGCCCCCAAATGTATCTCAGTGAAGTAATAAGGTTTGGAGGCATGTGTGTGATACTCTTAACACTTGGTAAAATAAGGACCGTGTGTGCTTGTTCCTTTATGGAATTCTTCTGGAAGGAGTCCTAAGAAACCAGTAGCAGTACAGTGGTACCTCGGTTCATGAACTTAATTCTTTCCACAATGGTGGTTGCTAACTGAAGTGAGTATCAGGGTAACCACGCACACCACGATGAGTCAAGGCAACACATCCTGCCGTAAACATGCAGCCCTTCATGCTACAGAAGTTATTTTTGTGGCCAGCTCCTACATGGCAGGCTTCTGATTGAGAAAGTGAACAACTTTAGCAATTGTGTCCATCCTAAACAGGGGACAGAAAACTTGTACAAAGGGCCAAGAATAAATATCGTGGGCTGTGCAGGCCAATTTCTGTGTGTCATAATTCAGTTCTGCAAAGGCACAAAAGCAGCCTCCAGCACATAAACAAATGAGCATGGCTGTGCTACCATAGAACTTTCTTGGAAGCTGGAGGATACTGGGAGCCCCAGCAGAACTCTGAATTTCACAACACTTTTGTGTGTTGTAAAATCACCTTCTTCTGATACTTCTCTTTCCTTACAGCATGTGAAATTCTCTCTTAGCTTGCAGGCTGGACTAAAACAGGCAGGTCCTATTTGGCCCTTGGCTGGAATGCATCCATCCATTTCTTAGAATATTATTTCCTCACTAAAATGCCGACACCTCTGTTCATATAAAATCTCAATCCTTCTCCAACTAGTAGTTAGCAGTAGGACCTCGCTCTGCTGGCCAAGTAAGGCTTTCATGTTCTATTGCTGATTCACACTTCATTCTACCTTGTGTGATTATTCCCTCATGATTATTTTTTGCCACGTTGTGTGCTGGTGTGAAATCAGGATCTTGTGCTGCAGTGGAGGACACAAGAGAAGAATTTAATTCCCCTGTGACTGCCAGTTAGTTCATCTGTGGATACTAGAACCACTTTTCTAAGCCCTGAACAAGATGCCATATGGAATATCGTTATGTGTTCCCTAGAGCTCCTGCTGGTGCCATCTGTCAGCGACTTCCGATGGGGTTATTTTGGCTGTAGGGATTCATCTACCAGAAATGCTTCTATAAAGTGAGTTTTGAAAGCCTGAACCTAAACATTCATCTCTGAAGTTAGATGTATGTTTTCTAAGCTTTGATGCTTAAAGTGTATTAATAATGACCTCTGTTGTGAGACTACAGATGTAAATGACAGGTGTGTTGTGACCTTTGCCTGGGTGACACCCAGGTACTAACGCTGTTAGTGCTGCTCACGCCCCATCACAAAGTCTCCACCAGCTCCCACTTTAAGGTCTGCTGTGTTAGAACCTTGGCATTCTGCCTACATAGAGTTCCCATGCTCAAATATATCCAGAATTTTCCTTCTATAAGAGTAAAAGCTGTGTTTGTTCATTTTGGTTTTGTATCTCATTATCTAATCCATCTATGGTTTAGTAGGAGTTTAGATCTAAAATGTCCCCCCAACAGTTTCATGTGCTGGGAAAGTGATTGGATCAAGAGGGTCCTGTATTCATCAGTGAATTCACCCAGTGATGAGTACAGTGCTGCTGGGGGTGCGGTTCATTAGAGGTGGGTCTCTGGGCATGTGACCTGGATGGGTATGCTCTTTCCTATGCTCCTTCCTTCTCTCTCTGCTTTGTGGCTACCATGGGGAAAATAGCTGTCCTCTACCCCTTTGACCTTGGAGGCAACTGCCATGGACTGAAAAAGTGGGTCCAAACCAATCTTTAAGTTGTATGTGTCAGGTATATTGTCCTAGGGATGGGGCAGCATGTGGGATTCCAGAGGACACTTGGGAAGAAAGGGACTCTGCAGGCACATCAGAGTGCTGGTGTGTGCTAATGTTTAGGTCACAAAGCAGGAGAGAGGCCTGCAGAAAGGGGGTCTCCATCTCCTGGTGTTGTCCATTGGCTGGCACTGGGCTTTGGTGAATTCCTCCATTACCCACATCTCAGGGGACTGTTCTGAGTATGTTTCATATTTTGACTCGATCATCTGAAAAATTCTTATCCTCATTTTACTGATGAGGACATCAAGATCAGAAAGGACGGGCACTTGTCCAGGGTCAGAAAACTTACTCAGGCAGTTGAATCAAGGAACTCTCCTTCCCTGCTTCATCCTGCCTGGAACCTGGGACACATATGTCTGCTGGCTTCCACATAGCTAGAGAGAAAGAGCCAAATACCCCACATTGTGAAGCTCCCCACCCCCAGATCTCACTGGTGAGTGACAATTTTCAAGAGGGACCAGAAGACAGGCTAAAGGAGAGGAGAGACTTCTTCTGTCTTCTTCCAGCCTCAGCACGGAAGTGCTTGTCGTGGGGCCAGGGATAAAGATAGCCCGAGGCATGCACATCTTTATCAGCGATCATTGTGTCCCAGGACTTATGATTTATCTGCAGCCCCTTCACAGATCCTGACAGCTTCTGCTTGAAGACCAAAATGGCAGCCTAAACCCTGAACCTTCTGGAGTCAATTCTCCACCACTGAGAGCTTCTCCACTCAGGCAGCCACTCCTAAGGAGACTCATGTGACACTTAAGGGAGCCAGGAGTGGGGCGGGACCTTTCCTGACTATGACAGCCCCTTAGCTTGGGTTGCCTTGGAGCCAATGTCGCAGCTCCAAGCAAAGCAGTGCTATGGCCCATTTCCTCTTTTATCAAATTCAGATTTCTTCTCCTTCCTCAACAACACTGCTGCTTTTATATGTAAATTTTAGATGCAGCTAAAAAGGGGATGAGAAAACACACATAGTGATGCCGATTGGATCTTGAGATGGATGATAATTGACCCCAGGGACACTTACTGCCACCAATGCCCTCCATGCCTCTAAGTGATCACTCATTACTTCTCAAACATCAGATAGCTTCTCACTCTTGGCTCATTAGCTGGATCTTGCTTTCTAAATAAGCAATTGATCACTTCTCAGCCTTTTGGCTAAGATCAAGTATAGTGTTGGTTCTTATCAGTTTAAATAAGCAGTAGAAGTCACAGAAGAGAACTCCTTCTGTATCTACACACCTGTCTGTACCACATAATCTCCCTCCTCTTCTGTTACAGGGACCACTTGTGTCCCCATTGCTGTACTTTGGATCTAGAATGTTCCCAAAGGTCCATATATTAGAGGATAAGTCCCCAACTTGACACTCTTTGGTTCCCCCAAAGAGAAGGGAGGACCTTCAGGAGGAGGCCCAGAGGGAGGCTTTAGCCACGGGGGCGTGCCCTGGGAGGGGACTGTGGAATTCTGGACTGTTGCTTTCTCTCTATTTTCTGTTCTTGGCTCTCTCTCCATAAGGTAGAGCCTCACCACAAGCCATGAAGCAATGGGATCAACTAATCATGGACTGAAAACTTGAAAGCTAGAGCTCAAATAAACTTTTTCTCTTAATAAATTGATTCTGCGTGGTATGTATTACAATAATAAAAAGCTGACCAAAATACCTTAATCCCACCACTAATCCCATCTCATATGTTCAAGGACTTTGTTCTAGATATTAATCTACCCGTCTCCTGGATTATATCAAAAATTCTTCCCAAATGTATGGATCCTATTCATGCACAAATGTGCTGTCACTTCTCATTTTAAATAAGCCTTCTCCTTCTTGATCCTGCTTCGCCTGTGTGTTCCACTCTATTTTTTCCTTCTCTGAAACAGAGCTCTTGAAAGGAATTTCAGCACTCACCAGGTCCAGTTGTCTCTTGTACCCACTGAAACCAGGCTTTTATCCAATCACTTCACCTAATCTGCTTGCTTCACTTCCGGGGCAGCCCACACTGTCTTCCTACCCTGTCTCCTGCTCCCTCTAAGTCAGCCTCCCTGTTTGAGTTCCTGGAGCAAGCCAGGGACGATCTTGTCTCAGGGTTTTAAAACCAATGTCTTCTTCTATGTCTCCCCTCAGATATTTATGTAGGTTTTGATTGTCCTTCCTTCACCTCCTTCTACTTTAGTGGTATCTTATTTCCTTTCCTTATTCTGGGACAAAATATCCAACACACACAAGTTAAGGAAGAAAAGGTTTATTGTAGCTCAGAGTTTGTAGATGTTTGAGTGTACTGGTTTGTCTGTCAGCTGATGGAGGCTGACTAGTTCCAAAGCAGGACAGCATGGCAGAGGGGCGTGGTGGAGGAGAAATGGTCTATGGTGTGGCAGGAGGAAGCAGTAAGCAGTAAAAACAGGAGAGATATTCATCCTTTAAGGCCACACCCATAATGACTCCTCCTACCAGGTTCCACTTCTTTTTTTTGTTTGTTTGTTTTGTTTTTTTGAGACAGGGTCTCGCTGTGTGGTTCAGGCTGGACCTGAGCTCAGCCTCCAACTCACATCACAGCAATCCTCCTGCCTCTGCCTCCCAAGTGCTGGGATTACAGGCATGAGCCACCATGCCCAGCACTGTGGTATGTGCTACTGATTGCTTCTGGGGTGAGTCTCCACTCCCCTTATTGTTATGTGGTTACCGGGGATTGAACCTGGACCCTTGCGCTTGCAAGACAGGTGCTGGAACTACTGAGCTATATCCCCGGCCCCAGGTTCCACTTCTTAACGTCACACCAAACTCTAAACCCAACAGTTGTCTAATCTAGTATCACACTCCCATGATCCAGTCACTCCCAAAAGCCCCACCTAGGATTGTATGAGGGTTTGGAGAGACATCGAGATATAAGACTTAACAATTGCCTATTTTTTCTCCTAATACGTATCATCATTTTCTCTACTATGTTTGTATTTCTTCTTACTCTATGATACATGATAGCAGAAACTTTTGTCTTTACCAGACATAGTTTTTTCCCTATGTGTAGAATAGTGCTTGTCACAGATTATACGCCCAATAAATAAATACATATTAAATAAACAATAAGACCTTCATTAGTTAAAGTCTGAAGAAGTATACTATTGTGTAGCTAACATTTTAATCTAGAATTTATGAGTTCACATTTATCTGACTATTACCAGACTTTAAAGAATAAGTAGAAATGCTTCCAAAGTCCAAATGGAGAGTATGTCTATGCATTTGTTTTGAGAGCTTAGTTTTTAGCAGATATTTTATGTAGATTATCTTAATCTTTTCCAAAACTTTAATGAAGGTATTACTATCCTTTGATAGATGAGGAAGCAGAGGCTTTAGGAAAGTTATGTAAATTGTCCAAGGACATCAGGTGGTAGGTGATAGGGCTGACCTTTAGGCATAGACGGTTTGACAGATGAAACTCCTCATTCTGTACTGTTTACACAGTCATTGCCAAGGATGACTGCTCATAAACTAGCTGAGCAACCACAGTCACATTATTCCTCCTAACATAGCTCTGGTATACGGATACATGGTTCAAAAACAGTCTCAGAGAAACTGAAACTGAGAGTTCAGAGAGCTGCTTATTTTATAGCATGTAAGAACCTGATCTGTGCTCCATATGGGATTCTGGATATATCAGGTGAGGTTAGGGATGCCTGTGGATTCTTGCCTTGCCTTTAACCATCTCTTATCAAAGTTGTGTGCATCATTCAAGGCACAGCCCAAATATGAAGCGTTTGTGATGCCAAAGGTTAATGCTTTTCCCTCTGAACCATGTGAATTAATTTACAACTCTTCTTATCTGACACTGAGTTGACTTACAGATTTCTGAGTTGATTTCTACATTTTGTCAGTGTAGAAATAAGACCTATACAAACCAGTGGGCAGGGCCCATGCCACCTCTGTGTCTAGCACTGAGCATAAGAGCTAGACTTGTGCTTGAGGAATTAATTGTGGACCCATGTGTAACCTTTATTCTTCTTCCACTGACTCAACACATAACTATTTAGGACATCACTGGCCAAGCTCAGTCTTACAAGGGAACAAATGTTGCTCTTCAAGTAGAGGCTCATTCTAGAGGGTGGAGCCAAACCCTGGAACTGCAAACAGAGAGAAATGCTGTGCAGAGATTTGCAAAAGAGATGTGAACCGGGTTGCTTGTCTCCTTTGGCCTGATGGTGAGTGAAGACCTCTCTTGAAAGACATGTGAATAAAATCTGAGAGTGAGAAGGAAACAAGTTCTTCAGGAAGTGGAGTGGAGAACTTTAGATGGAGGAACCAATAGCACATGGACCTCAGAGGAGAGGCAGGAAATAGAAAGGGACAGATGTGATCAAAACTGAATGGACAAGGAAAGCAGAGAGGATTTATATAACAGCGAGTACTCCAGAAACTACTTTATTTTCAAAAAGTAAATTGAGTGTTGTAACCCTCTTGCTTGGTAAAAAGTTACACTGCCATTATAAAGGTGGACTCTTTCCTGCTGTACTATATTTTAGAATCTAATGTTCTGTTGATTGTACAATAGCTAGATTATCTATTTAACAAGCCAACACTCTGTCAATAACTATAATAAAACATTTCCAGGTCCTCAGTGTATTAGGGTCATATTGTGACAAGTACTGCTCCATATGGTCACTTCAGATTTCATGAACTGTCCAGGGTGGTAACAATGGTTGGAATTAATTTACTAAAGCAAAGCTTCCTGGATTGTGTCCAAATCGCACTGTTGCAGATTATCTGACTATGATTCACTGTTTGGAGCTGTGTTGCTTACGATGCTGGCTACACCAGGGCTGTGTTGCCTGTCTGTCGGGAGAGAAGTGCAGAAGTCAAGAGTCATTAGAAACTTTCACCGAAGTTTAATACCCTTCATGGAACCCTGTCACTTGCTTGATGCAGCATGTGTGCTTTTCATTTTAGGCTCTGTGTAAAAATACATTTGTTTTTTTAATTGAAATCTTTACATGTTTTGATAGCAATAGAATGGTGTCACTTTGGAGTGCGAACTCTGAGTTTTCAGGAAAGTCTTGCTACGAAAGAAAATTGTCAGCTGAAATGAACATATGCGCAGTGATGTAAGATACACTATGAATGATGAAGCAATCAGGTTTTAAATTGAAGGTTATCTTCTGGGTTATTTTACAGTGTTGTACCTACTCATGAACTATACTAATGCAGTTGATGCTTATTGTGGAGAAATTTCTGCTGAGAGTGCCTAGCCTGAAGAGTAAAACTCTGCTGTGTCAGTCAGATAAACCAGCTTCTCAAATTTTAAAAGATGTTAAACACATTTTCTTATGTAATATATTTGTATTTTTAATTATCTTAATATAATAGGCAAGGAAGTACAGCCACATTATTTTTGACCAAATAAAATACAAAAATATAATTTTGAAACTTGAAGTAATATTGTCTCTATAGATAATTTTGACTTTAACTGAACACTATTAATTAAATAAGTGATAAATTTATATTTCACATTTGTGAAAAGTTATTATCAATTTGATAGAATGTTTTGAATTTTATGTTCTATATGTAGAAGATTCTTGGTTCCAAAATTTATTTTTTTCATCCAAAGGTAATATTAATTTAGCTAAAAATTTACAAAATTTAACAAATTGTTAAAACCCTGCTAATTAAAGACTGAAGCTAAATTCTTTTAGATAATAATTAATAAATATCCTCAGCTTGCTAAAATTGCTTCAATATATCATTTCTATTTCTGCCAATATTTTTTCCCTTTTTTTTTTTGAGATAGGGTCTTACTTTTGTAGTTTAGACTGGCCCTGAACTCACTTGTAGCCCAGGCAAGCCTTGAACTCACAGTAATCCTCTTGCCTCTGCCTCCCAAGTGCTGGGATTACAGGCATGAGCCACCACATCCAGCTCTGCCAATATATTTTTGAGACTATTTTCTCTGTTACTAGTGTTATTGAAACAAAATATGGGAGTAGTTTACACTTCACCTCTATAAGTTGTGTTGCCACCATTCAACATATATTAGTTAAATAAAAAAAGAAGAAGCAGGGTCTCACTTTTGTAGTTTAGGCAGGTCCTGAGCTCAGCCTTGAACTCACAGCAGTCCTTCTGCCTCTGCCTCCCAAGTGCTGGGATTACAGGCATGAGCCACCACACCCAGCACTGTGGTACGTGGTACTGATTGCTGGTGAATGTGAGTCTCCACACCCATTGTTGTTGTATGTGGTTGCTGGGGATCGAACCCAGGCCCTTGCACTTGTGAGAGAGGCGTCAGAAACACTGAGCAAAATCCTCGGCCTCTGCAAGATCTTTTTTTTTAGGTTTTTTGAGACAGGGTCTCGCTTTGTAGTTCAGGTTGGCCCTGTGCTCAGCCTCAAACTCACATCACAGCAATCCTCCTGCCTCTGCCTCCCGAGTGCTGGAATTACAGGCGTGAGCCACCACGCCTGGCACTATGTTATGTGATACTGGTTGCTGCTGGGTGTGAGTCTCCACACTCAGTATAGTATGTGGTTACTGGGGATCGAACCCAGGTCCTTGCGCTTGCAAGACAGGAGCCAGAACCACTGAGCTAAATCCCCGGCCCCCCGCAAGATTATTTTTGACATTAAACATTTTATATAGCTAATGCAATATGGTGTTCAAAATATGTGTCATTTGCATATTGGTGTTTAACATAAGTAATCATTTTTTTCTTCCTAACTTTTTTTTTGGTTATAATGGCAGAGCAAAAAATTATGAGTAGTCAATATCCCCAGTAAATGTCTGTATGTAAACTTCTAATGAATAGTGCATATACTTTCTCTATGTTGTTTCTTTTTCTCTATATTATTTCTTTGAACTATTTCTTAGACTACACTTTGTGTCTGTAGACTCCAATAATCAAAAAGAATTTTTTTTTTTTTTTTTAGGTTTCTTTTTGAGACAGGGTCTCACTTTGTGGTTCAGGCTGGCCTTGAGCTCAGCCTCAGACTCACATCATAGCAATCCTCCTGCCTCTGCCTCCCGAGTGTTGGGATTACAGGCATGAGCCACCACGCCTGGCACTGTAGTATGTGGTACTGGTTGCTGCTGGGCGTGAGTCTCCGTGCCCAGTATGGTATGTGGTTACCAGGGATCGAACCCGGGTCCTTGCGCTTGCAAGACAGGTGCCGGAACCACTGAGCTGACTCCCCGGCCCTCAAAAAGAAAACTTATGTTGCATATTATTTTTAATTTTTCTCATTTTTTTATTGTACTTTCTAACATATATATTTATGACAAATTGGAATAAAAGCAACAACTAAACATAACACTTCTTCCAAATCACATACTATTTATGAAGTACTGGAATAGGGCGCACTCTGCATATTATTATAAATTTAACTGGACATCCTACTTGAAGGCTGATTATGAAAATTTTAATTTTTCACAGTAAATCCTAGAGGCTTTCAGACTGAATAAATACTATTTGTTTTAAAAACAATATAAGTAAATATATGAAAAATCACTTGCTATAAAAATATTTTTATAGTTAATAAGTTAGCATTGGGGAACTAGAGAAATGTGATTCCCTAAACTTGACATTGAGACTGTTTCCTGTCTGACTGCAGCCAACTCTTATTTTTGAACTCACATAGACAGAGCTGCGTGGCTTCTTTTCTCCGGGTTTGCCTTCTTTCACTGCGGGCATGTTTTCAAAGGCTCAGAGCTGAATCTACCTGCGAGGGTGGGCACTGCCAACACAGCTTCTTTGAACCATTAACCCCACCCTGAGGTTAAACAAATTACTTTTAAAATCTGCATATATTTACCTTCCAGTTTCTTGGCCTCAGCCCCATTCTTTCTCCTTATGTGACCTTATATCTGCCTTCTTCCTTGTGGGTTGTTTTTGTATTTTAATTTGTGCACATATTACAGTTTATTTTATTCTAATCTACACTTTATTTTGTGACATCAATCGGAGACCCCTGGAAAATTATTTTTAAAGCAGTCTGTCACAGTTACTGTAAGAGGTACTGAAATGTAAAATCAACCCACAAGGAAGCCAAGCAGATGTAAAGTTACCTAAGGAGAAAAAGGTAAAAGAATGCAACATAAATCAGGAGATCAGATAATAAAAATAAACATACTATAAAAGTCATTTGGGAAGGCATGGGGACACATCCCGTAATTCCAGCAATCGAGGGTGCAGGGGTGCCTCATGGGCTCCATAATGAGTTCAAGGTTGGCCCACAGTGCAGAACAGGTGGCTCAGGGAAGCTGTGTTGGCAGTGCCACCCTTGGATGTGTTCTGCTGTGGGGACAGTGAGCCTTTCAACAACAGGCCCAGGCTGTCCGGGTAGTGCCAGACCGCTCCACTCAGTGATTTGACTCTACGTCCTACTCATGTCTGGCTCCGTGCTGACGACTACTCTCTGGCGATGCTGTAGCTTCCTGTGGAGCTCTCTTGACTGGAATGCTTGACTGAATATTGTCGATTGGTGGCTCCTCAGTGTTAACAGGTCACTTCTCACATAGCTGGATTCCAATGTCCGCCATAGCGATGCCAGGCACGTGGTTCCAGAGAGTCTTCAGTGCCGGGCTTAGGGAGATGTCTCTCTGCAGAGCGCTCACACGGAGGAAGATGTGAGCAAACTTTCTCACACTTTTCAAAATATAGCTATGAATCATATTCATGTGGCTCCACCCTCAAAATCTCATTACCTTCCCAATTCTCTACCTCGAAGTACTACCACACTTGGGGTTATAATTTCAACATGTGAATGTTGGGAAACACGAATGTATAGTCCCCTGCAAGGTGATGAGCATATATTGAGGTTGTGCTTCTAAGTAGATTTGTCTGAAGTTGAAGAGGGACTTAGAGAACTAGGATAACAATTACCAAAGTCGCACAAGTGGTTGACGCATTTAGAATTCAAATTCAAAAATTTTGCTTTCCATTTCTAAATTATAAACAGAAATGCTTAGCATTACTGATAGATAAGTTATTAATATGAAGCAATTAGATTTCAAACTAGAAATGAGAGGAAAAAATACCAGCCATCTTTTCAAATGGATGCCTGGAATATTGTAAGGAACGCTGTGGTAATAGAATTTCAGTGCAGGCTATGTTTCTCATAACTGCAGCATACTAAGTGGCTGGTCAAGTTGAGATTTTCTTTAAATTCTTTATTTTTAAATGTAGTACTTTAAGAATTGGTAATTTATGATTTGTATTCCACAGATTTATCATGGCCTAGTGAAGAGAAAAACTTTGAGTGTTAGAAAACATGAGATCGATTTTGTTTCTTATACCCACAGTCTAACTTATGTTACCTAAGGAGGATGATATAAGATCTCTGAGTCTTAATCTTCTTATCTTTAAAATGGGAATAATCTTTGAATAACTCAGTGTCATCAGAGTGATCCTAAAATATGTCACCAACTTGCTTGACAAAGCCAAGAAAGATTTCTAAAATTCAATTAATTTACTCATATGTTAATATCTATATGAGCAATATGAACCCAGAGAGTGAGTATATAAATAGGTAAATTATACTCATGGAATTTTATGGGCTTTAAATGTCAGTAGGAGGATGCTGGACTATTTAAAGCAAAAGAAATGAGAAAAAGATGTAAATGATTAATGTGGTAGGAGTTACAAGCTTTTAGGAGTAAGTAGAAGGATTAGGTGTTATGTAAATGAAATCCAGCCAAGTGCAAGAGTCACTCACTGGCCCAGAAGCCTCAAATAAATTCAAAATATTTTGCTTCATTTTAAAAAATAAAAATGTCCCATCTGGGTCAACGATAAAAACTCAGTCAGCAGCTTGATCATGTCATTTTTTAACCTCAAGAGAGCAATCTAAGAATAGCCTGGTTAACTTAGTGACCTAACAAGACTCATTCTCAAAATAAGAAAGACAAAAAGACATGGGAATGTCACTCAGAGGGAAGGCCTGGCTCAATTACAGGTAAAGAAAAGACAAAATCAAACCAAAACCTAAAAACTCTCCCTTTCCAAAGGATGAGGAACAACTGGATATTTCTTAATGGTTATTAATTTCTCATCTCTTGGAAAATTTAGAATTAAAAAAAGAACTGCCTGAGCCAATAAAACACTTTATCTTAATATACATCTTAGATACTTTTCTCTCATTGCTGAGACAAATTATCAATGCTCAAAGTTAAAGGGAGGAAACGTTTGTTTGGCTTGCAGTTTGTAGAGGATTCAGTCTGTAGTTGGCTGGCTCCAAGACAGAGTAGCAGGGAGACAATTTATGGTGGTAAACGACAGCAAAAACAAGACACCTTAACAATGTCTTTCTGCTCCTTTTATTTTACACAGACCACTGGGATTAAAATGATGCCAAACCAGTCAATGTACTATGTTAGTAATCGCACACCCTTAATTTCAGAATCACATGCCCTTGCATCAGCCTCCTCTAACCAAATGAGGCTTCAAGGGGACATCTAGACCTAAACCACAGCAGCCTATATTCTGTTGCTAATAACACAATATCAAGACCAAGAAAGTTACAAAGAAAAGTTTATTTCAACTGAGGATTCTAGTCCAAGATCAAGAAATAGAACCTGGTAATGCCCTTTTTGCTGGCAGAACCTTGAAAGAGCACAAGGAAGCAACTGGGGACAGACAGGAGACAAAGTTATGTCCAGGACTCTCTTCTTCTTATAAAGTCCCCACTATTGAATGTGGTTGCTTCATCCTTAGATAATCTTCATTAGCTCCTATGGGCCTAATTCTAAATACACACTCAATCTCTCAATACCTCAAAAAGGGGATTAAATTCAAACATGAGTTCTGGAGAAGACAGAACATATTCAAATAAGAGGGCATATTTTAAGAATCAGTACATATTTGGGGCCAGGCATGTTGGCACACACCTGTCATCCCAGCACTCTGGAAGGCTCAGGCATAAGGCCCAGTGTAGGCAACTCAGCTTTGGGGTGATTCTGTCTCAAATCGGGGTAGGGTGGGTGTGAGAAAGGGGGCTGGGGAGTTTGTTTAATGCAAAAGTTCTTAAATTTCCACTGTCAGTACATACACACACACACACACACACTCACACACACCTCTTATTTTCTCCTCTTCTCTTTTTATTTTGGCCAGATTTCTCCTGGCTCCCTGGAAAGGTAAAGAGCCTCAGCATCAGTTTTGATTGAGCATGGGGGTCAAGTCTAGGATTTAATCACTTCTCAGATCTTAGTTTTGATCTGTGCCAAGTTCTTTGGCCTCCTTAAGACTCAGTTTCCTCATCTATATCATACTACCCACCTGACAGCATCTTTGGAAGGATTGGAGACACAGCATACAGAACAAGTCCTCATAAATATTAACTGTTTTATCTATGTATTGCTGAGCAATAAACTGCTCCAAAATTTCATGAATACAACAATAGTATTTTTATTATTCCCATGCATTCCTCGGATCAGGAATTTCAAAAGTCACAGGACTTCTCCGTGGTGTCTAGAGACTCAGGTATAGTGACTTGAGAGGCTGGTGGTGGGAATGCTTGGGGCTGGAGGATCCATTTCCAAGTGGATGATCTTTTCATGCACCTGATAGCAGGACTGGTGTACTGAAGGAGGAGCTCAGCTAGGATTGCTGATAGGGCACTTGCTTGTAGTGTCTCCATGAGGCATGGGTGTCCTTCAACCGTGGCACTCGCTAGGTAGTCAAACCTCTTTCTGGTAGCTCATGGCTGTTTTTCAATAGCAAAAGCTACCATGGCTGTTGGAAAACATAGCCTCAGATTCTCTGCACTCCTTCCATCAAGACATCTTTAAAGGGGGGAATGAATGAAGTCATAAAACCTCTACCATGCCCTGTATGAAAATTTCTTGAGGTAGGCAGTGGATGAGTTGGAGATGTGAAAGTTTTACATCCGCGTTCTTCACTGTTCTTGGTGCATAATGATTCTGGAGTGGGTGTGCTCTAACCTTCTTCCTGATGCCTCCATTGCATTTTGTAACATCTATCTCCCAGGACAAGCTGTCCTTTGCTTTGGCCACTGGGCCATTCGCTCCTCCTCTAACTTCCTGATCCACGAATGTTCTTTGCTGCTGCTTTGAGTCCTTTTGTATCTTCAAATCACCACCTGATTTCTTCTAATCCACAGTAATAGGATTCCAGGAATCACAGGGAGCTATAGAGATTCATGTGTGACCGACCACAGCAGGGCAGAGTTCAGCGTATATAGGTGACACCAAATAAAATGGTGCACTTGTTTCTTACATAAAAACATTTTAAAGATATTGACAACTTTACTAATTCTATCTACTCAGAAGCTAAAGGAGAAAGATCACAAGTGTGAGGCCAGTCTGAGTATGTGATCGAGACCTTGTTTCAACTGGATCCAATCTTGAATACTGCAGATAAGTAAATAAATAAATAAATGTAGAATACTATCATTCTACATATGTGCACACACATGTATTTATACATAATGTCTCTTTCAAGAAGAATCTCATTCACTGTATTGTTTTTCTTCTTTCTAGTATAAACTTAATCATTAAAGGACATTTCTGTTGTGCTTCACTAAAAGACCCAACAACTTCTAAGGCTTCCTGTGTTCCCTTTTCTTCTTTCTCTTTGACGTTTCTGCTCGCTGGTCACTGTCAGTATTCCTGGCTCCACCAACCCTTTTTTTCCAGGTGATTATTTGTTATTTAGCTAAATAACCTGGAGACCTAGCAGTGTGTTTGCACAGACCATCATCACACCTGAGTATAAGCTCTGCTCTTTTGTAACCCAGTGCATTTCATCAGGCTAATTTGGCAGCTGGAGTCTAGAATTTACTAGAAGTCCTTTCTCTTGGTTTGGCTTTTATATATTCTCTTGGTATGCACTGTTTTGATCTCTTGGCTTGTTAAATATCTGCACTTTGAGACTTCTCATTGGGGGGGCACTTTTCATGACAATTATAATTGAGCTTCATAAATTGTATCCCTTCAATCCTGTGAACTTTTTGGATGCCTTTCTGTTTGATGTTAGTTTTGTAGAAGCTTCCTCCCCATAAACTTTTTACTTCAGGAGTCGTTCTGTAATTTCTCTGGAAACCACACACTGAGTCAGAAGGAAGCCATTTTAGAAAATGCCCTCCACTAGAGAGCAGGAGGGCGGAGGAACCGACGGCTGCCCTAGGGACGCGGCTGGCTGGTGCTCAGCCAAGCAGAGGGCTTTGTCTAGAGGTTCAGGAGGGAAACCGAACTGCTTGGAGGCGGTAGAAGCTGCATTTGTAGTGGTTAGAACAGAGGCCGGAGAGACAGTCAGAAGAGACAGCAGAGACCTGGATAGGAGGAAGGGGACAGGAAGAAGAAAATGGAGGGAGGACAGAAAGTGGACAGAGCAGTATGATTAAGCCCAGCTGCAAGTCTCCCCATAACATTTGGGGTTTGATTTTTGAACCAAGTAACTTCTTTTTGCTTTAGAACATTTGGGGATTTATAGAAAAAGCTGTGAAATGGTATAGAAAATCCCCATGCACTGTATCCCACACCTGTTTTCTCTTAATATTAACATTTAACATTATTATAATACAGTTGCCACAATTAATGAACCAGTATCCATACATTCTTATTTTTAATTTTTTTAGTCCTGCGTGTATATATAATGTTTACTTCCTCTTGGAGAATTGATGCTTGTACATAAAACATCTTAGTTCATTTTTTCATCTGATTTCCGTCCCTCCCTAAGCCAACCACTACCTAGTATTAATGAAAGCCTAGATTCATTTAAATATCTGTAGTTTTTTTTTTAACATAATGTCCTTTTTTTGTTATAGGATCCATGCAGGACACCACATTACATTTAGATAATAGCCTCTGGGCTATGGGAGTTTTTCCCACTTCCCTTATTTTTGATGACAGTTTTGAGGAATATTGGCCAGATATTTTGCAGAATATGCCTGTTAGAATTGTCTGATCTTTATTCACGATAAGTCTGAAGTTCTGAGTTTGGGGAAAGAAGATTATAAAGCTAAGATGAGATTCCTATCATGTTATATCAAAGGTACGTACTGTCCGCATGAGTTCTCTCTGTTGGAGTTGTCCTTGATGGCCTGTTGGCCATTTTCTCTGCTGTTATTACCCTCTTTTCTGTACTGTTCTCTTGGAGAGAAAGTCACACTAAAGGAGCTGGAATATCTGCATAAATTATTGAATATTCTCCATAGGAGATTTGTCTCTTTTCCTCATCTGTTTATTTGTTTAACCATTTATTGACATGAGTTTGAATTTACAGATATTTATTTTATATTTTGGGTCATAATTCAGTATTTACTTACTTTGCTATCCCAAATGATCTTTTGTTTGGCTTCTGTGTTAATCTGGCATATTCTAAGAGAGAGAGAGAGAGAGAATGGGAGAGAGAAAGTTTGTGTGTGTGTTTCAAATGTTTTGAAATTTTCTTACTTCCTGGCACTATAAGATGCTCCAGGATCATCTCATGTGTTTCCTAACTCACTACTAGAATCCAGTCATTTTTTCTGATTTTTTGAAGGGTAGGATTGAAACCAAGATCTGATTGCTAGACGTGCTCAGTTCTACTGAGGTGTCATTGCTTGTAGGCCTGGTCAATGGCAAAATAAGGAGATGCTCTCCCCTAAAATACTTGCATGTATATCAATGTTTCTACATGTAACCATCTGTTATGATTCAATTACCTGCTATGAAATCTATGTTGAAATATAATTACTGTCGAACAGTACTAAGAGGTGAAGTGTTTAAGAGCTGACTAGATCCTGAGAGCTCCACTCTTATGGATAGAATTGGTGCTGCTAAAAAAGGCAAGAAGGGTCCACTCTTGTCTGCTGTCTTCACCTTTCACTTTCCACCAGGGAATGTCTGAGTCAGATGGCCCCATCAAATGCCACTATCTTGACACTGGACATTACAAGCCTTTGCAACTGGACCAATAACCTGTTCTTGTCTTTTTTTTACAACCCACCCAATCTGAAACATTGGTATAGCAGCATAGAGTGGACTGAGACACTGTCTATGTCTATATTAAGCTAAACATTATTGTATATTTGATCTCTTGGACTCCCACCTATTACTGCATATTTGTCTTTAGGACTCAAGGAACCTCTTCTCCTTGAGTATCTATAAATTCCTACTCTAACAGCAATGAGCCATCCATGCCTTAGACTGTGTAGGTTTAGTGTGTGTCTATACTGGCCTCAGAACTCTGAACTCCTCACTTGGTGGGAAACACCTTTTTCAGCCAGAATGTTGCTTGTGCACAGCTATTTACATCCTTTGTCTTACAGACTCTGCTGGTATCCACAGTACTTAGGTCAGTGCCTTTCTCTCCCCACCCTACAGTTCTTTCATACATTTATAACAGATTTTTTTCCTTTACTCAGATTTTTGGTACATTTTAGATGTACATTATGATCGCATTCAGCATTGAGAATTTGTACTGTACACGGGTAGCCTGATTCTCATTTTTTTATAACACTTTTTTATCTTGTCACATTTTGCATTCCCTCCTAGCATTTCCTGTCTTTCTAAATAATATTTCTATAATGTGCATGCCTTAAATTTCACCTTTTGTGCTGTGAAGTTCTATGGGTTTTGACAAATGACCATGTGCCACCATAATAGTAACATGAAC